>CM060962.1:5588199-5765699 GCA_030765045.1 Tenodera sinensis
GTCGTCATTAGAATGCGTGTCCCGAAAATGAGATTCCCTTGTGGTCTACCAGGAAAATGCTACTCAGTTGAAGAATTTAAAGTTGAGCAGTATGCTTAATACCGTGCCTAAAATGGAAGAACTCCGGTTCAAATGCCGGCTATGGAATTGAGCTTTTCATTGCTGATTCTGCCTCACAACATTGAAAATGTATCCATAAGAACTGTGGACAGTAACAAAGTGGCTCATCTAACAAGTGAAAGTTGTGGAACGCTAATTTTCTTTATTTATGTATCATTAACGACGAAGAAGAACTTTCAGTGTGAAAAACCACCAATAAAATTGTAATTCATGTATATTATACCCGGTGGAAAGCATTTCCTCGGCCATACGATAATCTTGATTTCTACATAAGTGTAACAAATATGTCTAATACAGTTTTTGTCAATAAAAGACCATTTCGCCGAGGAAAAATAATTCGTGTCAAAATTTGGAGTATTTGTAGCCACGTAGCCTCTTGACGAATAGATATAAATGACTTATCATTTCAGTAACCGCCGCGCAGACATTGTATAAACAATGGTGTAATGTCTTTTGATTTCAATTTGAATGCATTTAAAAACAATTTAATGTTAACGTGATATTATTAAATCTATCCTAGAACTTAAACTTTGCATGACATTTTGGCATGAAATTGTAACTAAATTCATTTGAATTAAGGTAGAAATGCATTACAGCATTTTTACACAATGTTTGCGGGACAATTAGTGAAATACTAAACCATTGATAGCCATTTGTCAAGAAGTTAGATGGTTCCAAATATTTTACACAATTTGTTTTCGGCGAAACGGTTCTTTATTGACATTAATTGTACTGGATAGGTTTGTTACACTCATCATGTAGCAATCCCTGATTAACGTGATGGGCGAAGCAGTACCTTCCAACCGGTGTATAATTTGGCTTTTGTAAAGTTTTCCCTTACATTTTAACATGGCGTGTACAAGTGCACTTCCTTTGGGAAAATCATAAAATTAGAAAGCAATATATTTCCTTTTCTAAAATTAGAGTAATACTATTATTGATTTACATAAATTCTTTGGTGTTGGTAATATACAGGGCTTTCAAGTCGGTTCTTCACCGCTGCACGGGCTTTTGCCTGTGCGAGTTTGAAGCTGCCGCAGCCGGGTTTGCCGCTACTAACAAGCCGGACGTAAAACATGTATAAAAATCTTACCTTATAGAAAATGCTGGAAATGTTGTGAACGATGGTTTAATCGATCCACAGCTTCTGTTCTTTTCAGATGAGGCGTGATTTCATCTAAATGGTCCCGTGAACACTCATAACAGTCGGTATTGGGCACCTCAAAATCCACATCGCATTCAAGAAATCCCTCATTATGATCAGAAAGCTGGAGTTTGGTGTGCTATTAGCGCTAGACGCATAATTGGTCCAATATTTTACGACCAGACTGTAAATAAAGAGAGGTACCGAAATGACATTTTGACCTCATTTTTTCGTGAACTGACAGAAGAAGAGTAATCACATGGGTGGTTTCAACAAGATTCTGCTACTGCTCATACAGCCGAGGACTCCATGGATAAAATTAGGGAAGTGTTTGAATAGAGTGGTTAGTGCTGGTGTATGGCCCTCTCGCTCCCCTACCTGAAAGACAAAGTTTACCAGACAAATCCTCGCACATTGGAAGAACTAAAACAAAATATTAGACATGAAATCAGAGACATTACAGCAGCCCAACTTAATCGTGTGAATCAGAATGTGTTTTCCCGATATAATGCATGTATAGCGGAGGAAGGACGACAATTCCAGCATTTTCTATGAGGTAAGATGTTGATACATGTTTTACGTGCGGCTTGCCACTTTCATCAGAGCTAGGAAGATAGAGGCTTGACCCATTTACTAATGTGTACATCTTACTAAATAAATGCCAGACATGTTGAACCGGATATGAGCGGAGAGAGTGAACGTGCTAAGCATTATAGTTCCGGTGTATTTGTATGTTTGGAGACGATACGCTGTATAATAGTGTCATAAATATCACTACAAAATATCCTATTGACTTACCGTTGCCGTTACCGCTACCGCAATTCAATAGCAAAGAGTCCAAAATATAGCTGCTTTGGAGAAATATTATTCATAAATTCGGTTTCTACGCAGTTATTCCTAAGAATAAGAGCTTAGAAACAAAACATATTTTAAATATCTTCTAGGGAAGTAATTTGAGCTAATCACTGCAGTGAATTAAGAGAACCGTTTTCTACATATGTACTTTATACGAGTACAATAAAGAAAACACGTGTTCATGGGTGTAACAAGTCAGAGCTTGGGAATATTATACTTCCGCTCTGAAATCAATGATTCTTATTTATGGAAAACAGTGTTAACTACATAACGAAAGTTAAACGTTTACAGTGTTAAGGGGAAGCATCTGTGAAAATGACTAAAGTCCACCATTTTTGCATGGTGAGTGAATATTTATTTGTATGTGTGTCATCTACAAGCCTACCAAATTTCACTTTTCTACTTTTTTCCTATGTAACACAGTTTTTGCTGAAAGTTTAGTGCAACACAAGAAATGCTTCATATAAAACATGTGCTATAAGTAAAGCAAACTCTGGGAATATGTTTCTTTTGATTATATCTATATATTCTTGTATTTTTATTCAAACAGATTTGGTGAAAATAAGTGACAGAGTACCTGATTACCATTTTTCCTTAAAATTATTAATTATTTTCAAAATAAAAATTCAATAACAATTAAATTGCTCTATCTAGATCATTTAAAATTCCAGGCTTTGTGAAGCAACTATCTAAGAATATATGCGCAAAACTTCAAAATCCACATTGTTATTGGTTTGAGCTAATGCTACATCAAATCAACTTAGCTTTTTGGCTGTGTTCATTGTAATTGAGGGCAAACACAAATTGTAGGTTAGTACAGTTTGATAACACGTCCCAGTAAAGCTATTTGTTTACACTCGTATTCTACACGAGGTACCTACACGTGGCTGCAGTCATATAACCAGGCAAAGGAAGAACTGGAGCGTCCCTTGCACTCGGACCGGTTTTTATTCCTCTGGCAGCGATTCTTGCTTCTCTGCATTCTTTGAAGTGATAATGCTAACTCGAAGCCAAGCGCTTAGGGAATCTCATCCCTGGATGTAACTGTCTACTTATTGTGGTTAGAAACAGTTTACTTTCAGAGTGAAGAATCGAAAAATAGCCATAATTTAGCTTATACTATGCATACTCGTGTCTGAAAATGTAGGCATCAAATATTGCCAAAATTCATAAACATGGATTTTAACGTTCTTAAACACACACACAAAAAAACTCGCACTTTAGTTCTATTTATATTTTAGAGCTCTGCCATATTTTCAAAACGTCATGCAGGGAACTGGTTATCTCCTATCAAATTATAGTACAATTCCATACATTTTGCCTAATTTTAAGTAAATAAAATGTTGAAGAGAGCACTGGTATCTTCAAATAATGATTTAGCTGCAGAAGAACACTAAAGGGCAAAGTATGGTGTTAATTTTGTTTAACAGGAGAAAATTAGATACAGTGTTCTTTTAGTGTTCTAATTTGTAACTATTTAATCAGACTTGCATTTGTCGGTGGACTCCCATTTTCAAATTGTTCCATAGGACGTAATGTTTGCTATAAATGATTGAAATGTTTAACACCTCTCTATAACTGATATACAAGTCTGAAATATGTCCAACGCACTATAGGACACTCGACTACTTGCGCTAGCCGACATTTTCGGGAACGCGCTTCAAATGCTGTTGTGTTCCTTTGTAGACCGAAGAAGATTTTATTGAAGAAACCTTGCCTGTCTTTAAGTAGGTATTTCCTACAGACTTAAACGTGGCACAGCGATCAGTCCGGTTAGAATAGTCATGGACAACACGCTCTAGGCTTGCCTAGACCAATGCAGTAACTGCATTACAGTGCAAATGTCGCTATTCCCCACTGACCCGTGACCTAGGCTACAGCAGCGCCGCAGCGTTAATCTGCCATCTCCGGCCTTTACTCATCTAGTTCCAATCCATTGTCATTCTGATTAATTCCTTTTAGAGGCGAATGTCATTTCGGAATGTGAAAACACATACCTACTTTGAGACTTCTTGGAAAGTTGCAGGTCGCTTGACAAGCATGTAGGTAAACAAAGGAACATGGTGGTTAACTCAATTTGGGCCGAAGCCGTGGATTAAGGTGTAAAGCAGCAACTGCATGTTCGACCGCCACGCCGCACCACGCCACGCCGCTAAACCGACGAGTTAAGCCGGCTGACAATGGCTTAAATTGTCAATCGAAATAAAGCTTGCCACGTTCAGGCGTGCTGAGAGCTGGCAGCGGCCATTATGGGGTCCTGCCGCATATCGACCAAGTTGCGACTTCTGCTACTGTCTCAGGCTCAATAAAACATCTACTCTATATTATTGCTACCGACCATTACTGTCTTCCTCTACTTCAATTTAAAATAACTGCAAAATCGTCCCCTTTACCAAAATTCTTTTTTTTTTTCCCGCAGTTAGGATCTCGTGACATATTTTGTTTGTTCTTTCCCTTATCCTGCATTATCAAGTGCAATACAAATTCAAATAATCTTTACAAACCTCCAAAGTCAACACTTTGACGCATGCGTGTTTTGAGTATATTTGGTGAAATGGAATACCTATTCCTCGAAAAAGGAAGGGATATACCAAAGCTCGGCCACTATCGCATATACAGGATGGAAGGGAAGTCATTATATTCCTTCTAATATGTACTTCATAAAAGCATTACAAACAAAAATGTGGAATGGCATTTTGTTCTTTGATCAGCCGATTTCGAAAAAAATAGTTTCTTTTATGCAAATTGTATGCGCAGTTCCACAAGAATTTGCAAAGACAACAGTTTGTTACTTGTAAGATGCGTAGAGTAACTTATTTCTGACACAGCTTCGGAGGAATTTTGCGACATCACACAGGGTTTCGAAATAATTAATCAGTTAAACGACATGAAGGAATACTCCGAGCTCTTTTTTCAGATGTGAAGTAAGTCGACAACGTTGCATTGAGGTTGGTCAGTGAATTGACCTAATTTGTGGTTGTAAACAGGTCGGGAGCTTTCGCTTTCGCTTTAATGTTTTGGGAGCTAACGCTTGTGATTGGCCTGCACTCTCACAGTAAACACGAAAGGACAAGGCAGGGTATGAGTTCGTTTTCAAGATGCACCATTACTGTGTTTGTTTATGTATTGCACTAGGGAAAGTGACACCCACACAGTATGCAGTGTTGTCAGGTTGTTTTCGATAAAACTAAAATATCTCCGTAGGAAATGGCCAGAGACAAAATGTGCTCCAGATATCGAAATCTAATTAATGTAATGACTTCCCTTCCACCCGGTATACAGTGGCCTCGACATGTTTCACTTGTTCATTAGTGCTGAATAATCCGCACAAGGTTGCAATTATGGGCTGTGAATGTCAACTGTCAGTTACTGCCATCTGTTCGTGCTATCAAGACTAGAGTTTGTTGATTATGTAACTCAAAAATGAAAGATTATTCAAACATGTGTGCTATGTGCGAATTACTTTATAGTATTCTTATTATTGTTTCTGTTCTTTTCTTGTTAACAGTCCACTGAAGTGTCCATCGAAAAAAAAGTCACGCTTGAACAAAGACCTTTAATGTGAACGATACATACGAACCGAATCATGTAGACAGATACTTTATGGAGCACCAGATTGGGAAGCAGCTATGAACAAGGAATTTAACACCATCAAATTCAACAGGGTTCATAGAAATAGGTAAATACTTTCACAATACTTCCAGTGGAGCCAAATGTAGGTATTCTGTCAGGAATTACTCCCATTAAATAGGAAATCAGCAAAGTTGTCCTACTGTACCGTTCCAAGCTAAGGCAATACTATCAGCTCAAAACTGACATCCCAGAAACACCACAATATTGGATTCATCCTGCTGGTAAAGCTGAAACAGGAAGACGCTATATCAAAACTACCCGACTTGCAAATATCCATGACGATAGCAAGAACGAATATGCAGTGGGAGCAGGAGTTGCTATATTCGCAAAAGATAAAATCCTTAGCCAATAAAAATACAAACTATCCAAAAAATGTTCCAATCATCAGGCCAAGCAAAGTGCCATTCTGGAAGCCCTAAAATTGATCACTGAAATACAACTGGAGCAAGATACAGAAAACATGGCACTCATACACACAGATAGCCAAATAACAACAGATTCCTTAAAACCACTAACAAACACAACTAACTAATATAATTAATAAGGAGAGAACGTATAAAGCTTAAAAGACTAAATTGGGAACTAAGTTTCGTATGAATTAAAGCACACATATGTATAGTCGGTAACGAACCTGCTGATTAACTCGCAGAACAAGGAGCAATGAGTCACGAAGATGAACCCTACCATGGAATACCAAAAACGCGCACTGAAAAGGGAGTTACACAGAGTATAACTAAATGGCAGAACGACTGGGACAATGACACAAATGGGTTCATCACTAGAGAATTCTTCCCGAACGTCGAAAAAGATTGCAAATGAAAATAACTAACACTGCAAAAGTGACAGCAATAGCCAGTGAACATGTAACACCATGGGCCCACCGTCTCAGATTCTAGATAACCCAAACTGCCCAGGCAACATAGAACAACCACCTTATTTACGTGTAAAGCAAAAAAGACAAAAACTGATTAACAGAACTCGTGATGAATGGCCAGTGAATAAATTTGAATTAATAAATTCTTATTTCACACACTTTAAGCCGTTTGTGAATTCCATTGATTTCAACAAACTCTAAAAGACTAGTAATTACAACATCAACAGCCATCTATTGAACATTGTAACATTGAATTCTGACAACCAATTTTGTAAGTGATTTATGGTTAGCATGTAGTATTACTATAGTAGTGGGGCGTGTTTCATTAATAAGGTAAATACAAACTAAATAAACGAATGAATGAGTGTGTGAGAGAGTGAGTGAGTGAGTAAGCGAGTGAGTGAGTGAGTAGGTGGGTGAATGAGTGAGTGGGTAAGCGAGTGAGTGAGTGAGTGTGTGAGAGAGTGAGTGAGTAAGCGAGTGAGTGGGTGAGTGAGTGGGTGAATGAGTGAGTGGGTAAGCGAGCGAGTGAGTAAGCGAGCGAGTGAGTAAGCGAGTGAGTGAGTAAGCGAGTGAGTGAGTAAGCGAGTGAGTGGGTGAGTGAGTGGGTGAATGAGTGAGTGGGTGAGTAAGCGAGCGAGTGGGTGAGTGAGTGGGTGAATGAGTGTGTGAGAGAGTGAGTGAGTAAGCGAGTGAGTGAGTAAGCGAGTGAGTGAGTAAGCGAGTGAGTGAGTAAGCGAGTGAGTGAGTGAGTGGGTGAATGAGTGAGTGGGTAAGCGAGTGAGTAAGTGTGTGAGAGAGTGAGTGAGTAAGCGAGTGAGTGGGTGAGTGAGTGGGTGAATGAGAGAGTGGGTGAGCGAGTGAGTAAGCGAGCGAGTGAGTAAGCGAGTGAGTGAGTAAGCGAGTGAGTGGGTGAGTGAGTGGGTGAATGAGTGAGTGAGTGAGTGAGTGAGTAAGCGAGCGAGTGGGTGAGTGAGTGGGTGAATGAGTGTGTGAGAGAGTGAGTGAGTAAGCGAGTGAGTGAGTAAGCGAGTGAGTGAGTAAGCGAGTGAGTGAGTAAGCGAGTGAGTGAGTAAGCGAGTGAGTGAGTAAGCGAGTGAGTGAGTAAGCGAGTGAGTGAGTGAGTGAGTGGGTGAATGAGTGAGTGAGTGAGTGAGTGAGTAAGCGAGCGAGTGGGTGAGTGAGTGGGTGAATGAGTGTGTGAGAGAGTGAGTGAGTAAGCGAGTGAATGAGTAAGCGAGTGACTGAGTAAGCGAGTGAGTGAGTAAGCGAGTGAGTGAGTAAGCGAGTGAGTGAGTAAGCGAGCGAGTGAGTAAGTGAGTGAGTGAGTAAGCGAGTTAGTGAGTAAGCGAGTGACTGAGTAAGCGAGCGAGTGAGTAAGCGGGCGAGTGAGTAAGTGAGCGAGTGAGTAAGCGAGTGAGTGAGTAAGCGAGTGAGTGAGTAAGCGAGTGAGTGAGTAAGCGAGTGAGTGAGTAAGCGAGTGAGTGAGTAAGCGAGTGAGTGAGTAAGCGAGTGAGTGAGTAAGCGAGTGAGTGAGTGAGTGAGTGAGTGGGTGAATGAGTGAGTGGGTAAGCGAGTGAGTGAGTGAGTGTGTGATAGAGTGAGTGAGTAAGCGAGTGAGTGGGTGAGTGAGTGGGTGAATGAGAGAGTGGGTAAGCGAGCGAGTGAGTAAGCGAGCGAGTGAGTAAGCGAGTGAGTGAGTAAGCGAGCGAGTGAGTAAGCGAGTGAGTGAGTAAGCGAGTGAGTGGGTGAGTGAGTGGGTGAATGAGTGAGTGAGTGAGTAAGCGAGCGAGTGGGTGAGTGAGTGGGTGAATGAGTGTGTGAGAGAGTGAGTGAGTAAGCGAGTGAGTGAGTAAGCGAGTGAGTGAGTAAGCGAGTGAGTGAGTAAGCGAGTGAGTGAGTAAGCGAGTGAGTGAGTGGGTGAAATAGTGAGTGGGTAAGCGAGTGAGTGAGTGAGTGTGTGAGAGAGTGAGTGAGTAAGCGAGTGAGTGGGTGAGTGATTGGGTGAATGAGTTAGTGGGTAACCGAGCGAGTGAGTAAGCGAGCGAGTGAGTAAGCGAGTGAGTGAGTAAGCGAGCGAGTGAGTAAGCGAGTGAGTGAGTAAGCGAGTGAGTGGGTGAGTGAGTGGGTGAATGAGTGAGTGAGTGAGTAAGCGAGCGAGTGGGTGAGTGAGTGGGTGAATGAGTGTGTGAGAGAGTGAGTGAGTAAGCGAGTGAATGAGTAAGCGAGTGAGTGAGTAAGCGAGCGAGTGAGTAAGCGAGTGAGTGAGTAAGCGAGTTAGTGAGTAAGCGAGTTAGTGAGTAAGCGAGCGAGTGAGTAAGCGAGTGAGTGAGTAAGCGAGTGAGTGAGTAAGCGGGCGAGTGAGTAAGCGAGCGAGTGAGTAAGCGAGTGAGTGAGTAAGCGAGTGAGTGAGTAAGCGAGTGAGTAAGCGAGTGAGTGAGTAAGCGAGTGAGTGAGTAAGCGAGTGAGTGAGTAAGCGAGTGAGTGAGTAAGCGAGTGAGTGAGTAAGCGAGTGAGTGAGTAAGCGAGTGAGTGAGTGAGTGGGTGAATGAGTGAGTGGGTGAATGAGTGAGTGGGTGAATTAGTGAGTGGATGAATGAGTGTGTCGGTGAATGAATGAGTGTGTGAGAGAGTGAGTGAGTGGCTGAATGAGTGAGTGAATGAGTGAATGAGTGAGAGAGTGAGTGAGTGGCTGAATGAGTGAGTGGGTGAATGAGTGAGTGGGCGAATGAGTGAGTGAGTGAGAGAGTGAGTGGGTAAATGAGTGAGTTGGTGAATGAGTGACTGGGTGAATGAGTGGGTGAATGAGTGAGTGGGTGAATGATTGAGTGGGTGAATGAGTGAGTGGGTGAATGAGTGAGTGGGTGAATGAGTGAGTGAGTGGGTGAATGAGTGAGTGAGTGGGTGAATGAGTGAATGGGTGAATGAGTGAGTGAGTGGGTGAGTGAGTGGGTGAATGAGTGAGTGAGTGAATGAGTGAGTGGGTGAATGAGTGAGTGAGTGAGTGAGTGAGTGAGTGCGTGAGTGAGTGAGTGAGTGAGAGTGAGTGGTGCTGGCGTGTAAGGGCCCGTCAATAACTAGGTCATTAGGACCCGCTAAGAAACGAAAAAGACATATCAAAAGGAAGATTATTCGGACTGGTGCGTAATTGGAAGGCTCTCCAAGGAAGTGTCTTTGTTCATACAGTTGGTAAACTTTTAAAACAAACTCTATAGTCGATGAATTGTAACCATGTGACGACGAGGAATACATTACTGCGGATGGATTAGTACTGGTTATAATTCCGTGCGTGCCTCTTCAAGTTTAGTGCACACGGACCGTAACCCACGCAATGCCGGACAATGGCAACGTAACCAAAGGTGCCTCTTGTGCGTACAGTGGTCTACAAAGTACCTGTAGGCGGCGCCGTGGTCGAGCGGTTAGCGCGCTCGCCTACCACCTAGGTGGCCCGGGTTCGATCCCAGGGACCCTCATGTGGTATTCGTGGCGGACGAAGCGGCGTCAGGGTGGGTTTTCTCCTGGTGCTCCGGTTTCCCTCGCCATCTCATTCCACCGGTGCTCATTCCATGTATCATCAGTGTCACCGCCTGCGGTGCCGTAGTAGTAAAAGCGGGCGTTAAACACTACAACAACAACAACAATACAAAGTACCTGTAGATAAGTTAATTTGAAATTGCATGCAGGGTTAAAAGGTAGCTATTAAATTACATACAAAGATACCTCAAAGCGACGGTACAATAAAACATTGAAATATATGTGATAGATTGAATAATTTAACTGTACCATTCATAAATGTATATATAAACATTATTATTTTCGTAACCTGTTGTAGCCAGGTTGATTTAGGTAAACCGGATAATACAATTATAAATTGAATTAAATGTGACAGATTGAATTATCTACGTATACCATTCATAAATTTATACATAAGCATTGTTATTTTCGTAACCTGCTGCAGTACATGAAAATGTGGATTTTCAGTGTTTCAGAAACAAAGCTCGTAAAACACATTTTACAGTTGCGGTTTTCTCCATCTGTAGAGAAATGCTTTGAGTCTAACTGCTCCAGGATGTACATCAGTTTATAATTGGAATCCTGCCCTTGAGAAATACTTAAATATTTATTTTAATTACATAATTAATCCAGAGGTAAGTTCCATATTCGCAACTACTGCACTATATTGTGCTATGCAACGTGGAGCGCCTGTGCGTAACACAGCCAATGCTTGATCTTGCCCTAATGTCTGTGTGCTTGTAACCTGCAGCACTCTCCTGGTACTGGAAACGTACGGAAATGCCTTGCCCAGGACGTAATGCAAATTACTATCCATCATGAGTATGTAATGCGGCAGTTTTAGAATGGAAAATTGCACGGAGCAGTAAACACGAGATCCGAGCCATGGTATAAAACGAACGCTCTGTATTATACTGCTACTGCTAAAGAAAGAGGTTATCACCATCTTTTTTAAGGAAATGACTCGTTCGATTAGTACATATATACAAGACGTTAGGAGTCCGAGTGTGCAGACATAATTTCCGCTACCATTTCCCCTTGCAGTACACGGTTGTATAAATAAAAAATAACATTAATCGAAAGTTGGAGTGTCAATATGTAAACACTCCTTTATCATTTACATCTGCAATTAGCAGAGAAAAGTATTCAGTTATTGATGTATTTTCCATTTGTTGCTAAAGTGACTCGTTTAGCCACACAATGATAGTGAATAGTCGGATTCCAGCGTGTCTACTGAAACAAAACTGTAGACGTACGTCTTGCAAGCGATAAAACGGAAGCTCAGGAATGTTGACACTGCTCAGATCTCATGAATACTGCTCGTAAAGCTTGAAAGATTGCCACCTCTTCCCTCGTTAGTTGCAGGAGCTGATAACAAACACACATCAGGATCGCTTTAGTCCCAATGTATGTGCAGGAATTGTGGGTGACAGACTCCTAGGACCATACATTAACAGGTGCTGTGTATCATCGATTCCTGCGCGATGATGGGGGAGTTGTGCTTGTGGAAAGAAGACGCATGACGCGGCACCACCCCATTTTGTACACATCGTGAGACAGTACTTAAACTGAACATTTAATAGACGCTGGATTGGTCGAGGAGGTCCAGTAGCATGGCCTCCCCATTCTCCGAGCCTCAGTCCATTGGATTTCTGGCTATGGAGTCATTTAAAAACATTCGTGAATGCCAAACCCATCCAAAATATGCATACTATATCGGACACTTTTTAAGCACCCTGTATAAATTAGAAATTATAAAGCACACCACTGTTGTTGAAGACCGCTGCCCAAAATGATAAGAAATAAAAGCATTACGTAGCCTTAATAATAAACACTAAAACGTTGAATAACTACTCCGTACATGCAAGCACCGTTTGTTAATCGACTTATTTGTGCTTCCTCGTGTACAGATGATATTTATTCCATGACATACCCAACACATTAAATGTAACGGGGACGAGGGGGGAAATAAAAGTTAAGTTTAGTAAGCTTCAGCTGAAAATGTCTTACTTATCAGGTAGTATACCTAACGTCATGGCAACCGCTGGATGCTCGACCGGCTCCAGGCACTGAAACAATCTTCGAGAAAACGATTTCCTGAGAAATCGTCGGCACCTAATTGTCGGCTATGTAAGCGAGTCGGTCACTGTTGAGAGAGTTACGAGTGAGTGGAACTGTCAGAGCGAGGTCCGTACAATGAGAGTATTTGTGTCAAGTTTGCGATAGAACAGAATAGCTGTGCGTTGTAAGGTCACGACAAATTTTGTAAATTGTGTCAACAATAAAACAGGGAACTGTGTGGTTTGATTCAGTTTTTGAAGAAGTAAAGTGATATTAAGAGTAACCGGAGTTTAGCGTCACAAAACTTATGCTTTCGCTTTTAAGGTAATATATATATATATATATATATATATATATATATATATATATATATATATATATATATATATGTAACATTTTTCAAAAAGGAAGTTTCGACTTTTTGTTTTTGTTCATTTATTATATCTGCACTTTCATGCTAAACAATCGTTTGTTTAAATATCAGTGATTTCAAAATTAAAAACCGCTACTGAATTGTTCTTGCATCACTTAGGTAAAACACTTGAACTTTAAAGTCCATTTTTCTCAGTAATTCATTTTCCAGCATTCTCTTTACTCTTTCTTGAACCACAGTTTATGGCTCATTGGCTTGACAGTTTTAGGCCTGAGCAACTATGGATTTAAAAATTGTCACATACTAATTAAAAATATTAAACAGCTCAGGTGAAATGCATTCTATTCCCTAATTCACACTGAAAAACCTGCAGCTTTCAATATCATTTATACAAACATTTATTGTCTTACCCGGATTGAAATTAAGGAATTCCTACACAGTTTCTTTCTTTTTCTACAGAGCTCAAATTCAAACTTTGTGACTGATACGATAAACCAAAATAATCTCAGGAACATTTCAGCAAGTGATTAATTGTATTAATAAATAGTATCCTGAATGCTTGACATAGCTCGTTAAAAGTTTGTGTGCAATATATTGTGACTTTTGGTTTTGTGTGTGGTGTGAAGTAAAGTAGACAGATGTAGTCGAGATAAAGAAACACTTTTATTTCCGTAAACAGTAACTTTGTACACTCGTTGCAACAACAAGAAAGTCTTTTCCCATTCATCAACAGCACGGCTCCGAACTAGTAACACAACAACTGTCCCTTCTCCGTCAGCACGACTACTCAACCTTCACATACGTCTGACTGACTCTTCTCACACTTTACCGCTATTTATATCTCCCAGGCACTATTCTGGAAGCTTCAAGAACGTTCACTTATTGCGCTGGAGTACAAAGTAGAAGATTCCAGTAGCCTCTATCCTTTTCTCTCTTTCGGCAAGCGCCCCAACAATGCGGCCATTCTCTGTCTCTTTCCTTCGGCTCCTTTGCGGTAGTGCCGACAATAATGCGATGGGTGACAATTGCGGCTGTCGGCAATTAGATGCGGCGGGCGCGGTGACACTATGTATTATGGTCCATTAGATGGTAAGTAAGAAATCAGAAGCAAATTGTGGATTTTTGAAGTTTAATAAGGCGTTTTCTGATTATACGTATGTAGGACATACACATAGGTTACTCTCACGCACTTCCTTGTTCTTTGTTCTGCATAAACTCATCATTTTCTGAAATGTGAAGAATGCTGTATCTGTTAACATTTTTAACAGTCGTTAAACACAGCAATATTACGAATATTGTTACAGTTTATGCTTCTTTTAACATTTCTCTTACTATGCTAGTCAAAATAAACCCCATGTTCCACATTTGAAAACAAGCATGTAGTGAATGTTCTATAAGCTATCTACCCATATAGACTTTTTATTAGTAGTCCACAATTGCAACGATTAAAGTGCACTCAGACTGAATTTCATCAATGTTACAACTATATAAATTCTAGGTAGTGTGTCCCAGATCACACATTCAATTATTTCTCTTGCGTAAGTAACTGATATTGGAGAATCAGATTTGCAGTCTAAATCTACAACTTATCAGCTTTAACTGAGCAACAGGTCGATCAATTCGCCAATCGATAGCATAAGCATCATTAGTAGCGATCGTCTTCCTGCACAGTTAAAGCAGAGAAGTTCGCGCATAGCAGGATCTACACAGCAGATCTGGTGTGTGTGTGTGTGTGTGTGTGTGTGTGTGTGTGTGTGTGTGTGTGTGTGTGTGTGTGTGTGTGTAGTAGCGATCGTCTTCCTGCACAGTTAAAGCAGAGAAGTTCGCGCATAGCAAGATCTACACAGCAGATCTGGTGTGTGTGTGTGTGTGTGTGTGTGTGTGTGTGTGTGTGTGTGTGTGTGTGTGTGTGTGCGTGCGTCCGTGCGTGCGTGTGTGTGTGTGCGCGCGCGCGTGTGTGTGTGTGTCTGTGTGTCGTCAGTCTGTGGGCAGAAGAACTCAAAAACCGAAAAGTCGATTAAACACCAAACTTGGTATTTAAGTTTATCATCTTTTAAGGACACGAAGATTTTGAAGGAAATTCCTCTAATCCTAAGCTACCCTTTAAATGGAAAGTTTTTCGAAAATCGCTCTAACCGTCTTGATAAACATTTTATGGTTGAGATATTTTTATGATAAACGAAATGTATATTTTGAATTTTCTGGCTATATCCTAGGCAATCCTGTTTACTCTGTATGACCTTTGCACATCTGGTAAACCGTAAGAGTTAGACCAAATCTTACTGTACAGAAATGTAGATTTTGCTAAAACACAAGTTGTATTCAAATTAACGAAATGGGCCATTTCGGAGATATGCCTAAACTTTCGTCAAATGGAAGATCCTGATTCATTTTGTATATCTTGGCCGTGCAAAGAAAACTGAATCTCAAAACTTTAAAACATATTTCTATAGCTCAAAACCTGCTGTATTCGAATATTCCCCTTGTACCTACAAGGAAATAAGCAATAAGATAATTTCTGAAAATATTTACCTCAACTAACCCGAAGAAGGTATATGAATTTGTATGAATGGTTAGTACAAGACTAGAGAAACACATGTGAGTGCAACACATCAGATTTTCACTTTAAGGTTTGCTTGTACGAAAGTAATAGTACAAATATTACAAGTGCAAATTAAGATAAGGGTAGTGATATAGACATCTTTGGTGGTGATAAGATAAAATGATATAAATGCAGTGACCAAACATTCAGAATCTGAATAAAGATGCAACTTAATATATCTTGAAATGCTTCACTCCGTAATTAACATCCAAAACTATGACATATCTTATAACAACAATAATGATAATGATGATTAATAATAATAATAATAATAATAATAATAATAATAATAATAATAATAATAATAATAATAATAATAATAATAATAATAATAATAATAATAATAATAATAATAATAATAATAATAATAATAATAATAATAATAATAATAATAATAATAATAATAATAATAATAATAATAATAATAATAATAATAATAATAATAATAATAATAATAATAATAATAATAATAATAATAATAATAATAATAATAATAATAATAATAATAATAATAATAATAATAATAATAATAATAATAATAATAATAATAATAATAATAATAATAATAATAATAATAATAATAATAATAATAATAATAATAATAATAATAATAATAATAATAATAATAATAATAATAATAATAATAATAATAATAATAATAATAATAATAATAATAATAATAATAATAATAATAATAATAATAATAATAATAATAATAATAATAATAATAATAATAATAATAATAATAATAATAATAATAATAATAATAATAATAATAATAATAATAATAATAATAATAATAATAATAATAACAATGTAACAAAACTGCACAGGTAACAAAATTGTGATTTTCGCCATTTTGTCTGCTCTTAATTCTACAAACCAGTGCGAAAATATCAAATGGAAACACAAGGGAAGAAAACGAGTTTATCATTTCATCTGTTCGCTTTGTATTGCAGTGGTTTTTCCTTTATCTTCAGGTGTTTCAATTCATAGAGTGGGCCAAAAAGGAAAACCAATTTATTTGTGGACAAGCTACGGCAACTTCCAACTACGGTAATGGAGGAAACGAAAGTTGTGAGCAGCACCAGCCTCCTTGCGGCCACTTGAGGAAGCTGATGCGCCCACTGTGACGTTATGATGCTAAGTTGCCATTTACGACTCTCGTATCATGCTTTTCACTGCCGAGGATGCTTGCTCTCAGCAAAGAGCGTTTGAAGCTGATGAGACACTTGAAACAGCCATGCTTCCAAAACCTGTTGTGGGTTCAAAGCTTTTCATTTCGCTGACCGCAACATCAAGAGTTCAAATGACAATTTCTCCCCTGCCTTTGTGGCTACATAAAACCTTGTGAATGCGTCAAAGCTTTCATTTTAAACCCATAAGTGTATGGAGACTGCGTTTAAAGATACCCATCTGGGAAGTTCCTAAAATCTTACATTTATGTTCCATTCATTTGAAAATTTAACAAAGCAATAGAATATGTAGGGCAAGGTTGGGTAATTCCGTGATAGTTTTGAATAAGTGTTGTGTAATGATCATAAATGGACAAAAGACATTTAGAAAGGATTCAGTTACACAATTAGAATGTTCTAGGACATATTTTACGTGATTAAGAATTAAAAGTTGTATAAGTATACTAAAACCTTGTAGAAATAAAGTTTGTAACGATGGCCCCTAAATGCCTGTTAGGATTCCTAAATTCGTGATGGTGGTATCCTAATTCATCCTAACTTTCTGATTTCAAAAACAATGATAGCCTACGTGCATTGATTCTCTGGAACTTCATCTACGTTATAAAATATAAACCGTTATTAACATTGTTTTTATAATTATTTACCTCCAATTAATAGTTTGAAATTAATTGAAAATTTTGTTTCGGCACGGAGTCCAATGCTCACAAAATCTTCATCGTTTCATCAGCATCTGTTACCGTCATTGTATAGGACATGTACCTAAAGTGGACTGTATCAAATGCTTGATTATTGCCAGCAAGACACCATTTAACACATATTATTGAATTTCGGTCAACAGTCAAACAAAGCAATCAATCACCATCGTAATAATATTAGTAATAATAATAATAATAATAATAATAATAATAATAATAATAATAATAATAATAATAATAATAATAATAATAATAATAATAATAATAATAATAATAATAATAATAATAATAATAATAATAATAATAATAATAATAATAATAATAATAATAATAATAATAATAATAATAATAATAATAATAATAATAATAATAATAATAATAATAATAATAATAATAATAATAATAATAATAATAATAATAATAATAATAATAATAATAATAATAATAATAATAATAATAATAATAATAATAATAATAATAATAATAATAATAATAATAATAATAATAATAATAATAATAATAATAATAATAATAATAACAATAGCAATAACAACAATAACAATAACAATAATAATAATAATAATAATAATAATAATAATAATAATAATAATAATAATAATAATAATAATAATAATAATAATAATAATAATAATAATAATAATAATAATAATAATAATAATAATAATAATAATAATAATAATAATAATAATAATAACAATAATAATAACAATAATAATAATAATAACAATAATAATAATAATAATAATATTAACAATAATAATAACAATAATAATAACAATAATAATAATAATAATAACAATAATAATAACAATAATAATAACAATAATAATAATAATAATAACAATAATAATAACAATAATAATAACAATAATAATAATCATAATAATAATCATAATCATAATCATAATCATAATCATAATCATAATCATAATAATAATAATAATAATAATAATAATAATAATAATAATAATAATAATAATAATAATAATAATAATAATAATAATAATAATAATAATAATAATAATAATAATAATAATAATAATAATAATAATAATAATAATAATAATAATAATAATAATAATAATAATAATAATAATAATAATAATAATAATAATAATAATAATAATAATAATAATAATAATAATAATAATAATAATAATAATAATAATAATAATAATAATAATAATAATAATAATAATAATAATAATAATAATAATAATAATAATAATAATAATAATAATAATAATAATAATAATAATAATAATAATAATAATAATAAAATAGTAGAACAGGACTTAACTGAAGTACGAGAGGCAGAACCGTTTGGGATAATCGATGGAAACGATTTTAGGCAAGGATAGGAGTAAAATGTGGTCCTCTAAATTCATATAGTAATGCATAATAAGAAAGCCACAACTATAAAAGGTAGATATTCTCGTAAAAATGGGTTACAGTATCATACAGAGCCTATTTGACAAAATGTTGTCAACACTTGCGAGCAGCTGTATCACGCCACTGATAGATATATCTGTTGGTTACCCACAAAACACAAGATAAACTGTAATTCTATATTTGCTGTTAAGATTTGTGTAATCTTTCTATGCTTTCTCTCCGTCGTCCGCTGTCACTAACGGCTTCGGGTTTTCGTTGAAAGCTTTCATCTTAAACACAAATAAACCACACTAACCAACGCCAAACGGTCAAAGCCGCATGTGTAATGTATCGTAAGCAACATCGACTCAGTAATAGACACAGCTGAGAGAAAATTATCCTATACAATAGACAAGGTATTCGATATATTACACGTGCGCTTTGCGCTATGGAAAAACGCTCAATGTGCATACTGCAAATGAGAATAATTAGTTCATTAGTATATACACTAATGACATTTTCCTAAAATGGAAGCAGATTTACAATAAAGGGCTTACATTAAATAATTATAAATAAAGATAGGGTAGTATTACTGCATCAGTGGTATTGCTGCGTCAGGTGCCTCTGTCGTGCAGTAAACTTGTCAGTGGAAGAACGCGTGTTTAAATGTAATGTATACTTTAAGCACGCCTCTGCTCACTGTGTGCGCAGGAAGTTTGTTGAAAGATTCCGAACTCTGTAACACCTGCAAGGACAACCGTGCATGTGGTCGTAAATAAATTTGAAGCTTCGGGTTCGGTATCGGACAAGAAACATTCAAGGAAGAGGTCAGTATTAACTGAAAATAAGCTGAATGACATTGCAGCGTTCGCGTCGGAAATCGCTTAAAACACTCGCGCAGCAGAGAGGTGTATCTCGATCTTCTGCGAGAAATGCAGAAACTGAAGCCCTATCGCTACACACGAGTGCAAGCATGCAAGCCAAATAATCCCGCTAACGTGTGAATTGTAACTGGTTTTTCCGATCCGTCATTGGCCCACAGCTTTTGTACGTCCCTATTTTGTTATCAGCGACACTGATATTCCCACTAGCTCCATTAGCTTCCATTATCAAGTCACATAGTCCTTTGTATCCACAGAATAGCTAGTTCGTCTGTTTGCCTTAAAGATAACAACAATGGAAGACAATAAACCACTATTTGGTAATGTTTACTAAAAATTCTGACAAACCTGACAAAACGCCATAACGTTAAACAAGAGAGAAAAACCCTAGCAGAAATTCAGGGCCCTGGCCGTTCTTCCACACACTGTATGGACATTGATCACTTTTCCATTTGACAACCATTTTCATCTTCTGATATTGTGGTCCGTGATCACGTTTTCATACCGAACTGCTTTTCACAATATAATACCCAAATTTCTTAAACAGGTGGCAGCACAACTTTCTTTTGAATTAGACTTTTCAAAATTAGACCGACAAACTTTTAAACTAGAGAAATGGCTGGTACCTTTGCGAGAGTACGGCAGAATAGGGCACGTCGATACATTCTTTGTGTTAATCGCAATGGGCATGCGTTACATTTACTTTGAATAGTAAAACTGTAAAGAATGCAGTGTTTGTGTTTTGTTTATGTGTTCTGTGTTTGTTTCTTGGAATAAGATTGTATGCCTTACTACGATAATTTGCCGTAAATACTTAAACTGGGTGGGAGGCAGTATTCTATGACAGTAACCGGACTAGGGCTTAAACGAGGCACCGCAGCGAAGAACTTCCCTTATCAAAAAGTGTTTAAAATAATGTTATCTATTGGCTCCTAAAGTTTGTTGGTCTAACTTTGGGACACCCTGTATAACACCGGTTACGCTAACCTTGTTCGTTAAATTGATCCATTTCTCTCATATGACTAAAGCACGATATGAACCAATGGCTTTTAAAGCTACCAGTCGCTGCCTCAATTACGGTTTAATTATGCATCTGAGGTTGTGATTATCTCACAATTATATATCTCCCTTTTTAATAAAGGTAGGAAAAATAACCACTAGCGAAGTTATACAGTTTCAAACTAGCAGTGCTCCAGTTTTTCACTAATGCAAGAATTGGAGTGTTTTTAGTGACCGCTAGCAGGCAAGGTACTATTGGCGGATAATACGTAGCTTTACTTACATTCAGGTTTGTACAGTGCCTCAAGAAAATATTCGCCCGCTTGAAAAACATATGTATTCAAGCAACCAAATGATCGAGGGAAAATTTGTATATTCTGATGCTTTCAAGCATTTATTTTTCAGTGCCTTCGTTTTACCTTAACGCTACATTTATTTTCAATCTCTTTGGCCTGTTTTGCAGAAAAAGATTTTGTATACGTTTGGTAGAGTAAATATTTGGTATAATGTATGAAATTGTGATCTGACAGGGGAACAAATGTCAACATCATGAAGTTTTATTAACACATGTTTTCATGACTATGAGTATCTTTAACAATCCCCTACTCAGTGCATGAAAATAATTTTGTAAACATCACACATGAAGAGGCTGAAACATCGCTACAATTTTCACTGACACAAGCGGCCTAGTTGTCCACGGGCCCTTAATCTCTACTGACTTACTCATTCACTCACACATTCACACACATACAATCACACACTCACCCACACACACTCACACACACTCACTCACACACACTTACTCACACACACTCACACACATTCACTCACATACACTCACTCACACTCATTAACTCGCACACACACTCACACACACTCACACACACTCACGCACACTCACACACACTCACTCACACTCACACACACTCACACTCACACACACTCACACACACTCACTCACACTCACACACACTCACTCACTCACACTCACACACACTCACACACACTCACTCACACACTCACACACACTCACTCACATACACTCACTCACACACACTCACTCACACACACTCACACACACTCACTCACACTCACACACACTCACTGACATACACTCACTCACACACACTCACACACACACTCACACACACTCACTCACACACACTCACTCACTCACACTCATTAACTCGCACACACACTCACTCACACACACTCACTCACACTCACTCACACTCACTCACACACACTCACACACACTCACTCACACACACTCACACACACTCACTCACACTCACACACACTCACTGACATACACTCACTCACACACACTCACACACACACTCACACACACTCACTCACACACACTCACTCACTCACACTCATTAACTCGCACATACACTCACTCACACACACTCACTCACACACACTCACACACACTCACACACACTCACACACACTCACTGACATACACTCACTCACACACACCCACTCACACACTCACTCACACTCATTAACTCGCACACACACTCACACACATACACTCACACAGATACACTCACACACTCACACACACTCAATCACTCGCACAGATACACTCACACACACACACTCACACACTCACACACACTCAATCACTCGCACAGACGTCCACATTCACTCACTCAGTCACTCTCATACACGTCCACACTCCCACAGATACACACACTCAGTTACTCACTGGTTCAATCACTCACATTCACACACACTACAATTTTCAAAGTGCATGAAACTAATAAAATGAAATCCTGAAATACATTACAATCAAAATTATATCTTCTGTTGATTTTAAATATTAAAACTAAAATTGTCGTACTTAAATGTAACGTGAGGATCTATTTTTGAAATCTGGAATGGACTGGACAGTTACTGGCTAATTTGAAAGGCATCTTTCTGGAGTAAGTATGGGTGCAGGAGAATGCAATACACTTGTGGGCGACATGGACCCTTGTTGTGCCCATGTGAACTTTCTGCTTTGCCCTTGAGGTTGCTACTGATTGGAAGAAATGCTGCAATATGCTAATCTATCTTTTAAAGAACTAAGTACAAGTTACTTTTATTCTATATTATATTTTATAGTATATTGCGCTTCCTTTCCACCTATAGATAGAAATTGCATTTGTATTCCTTGTCCACCAAGCGTAAATTACCAAACATTGCAGTATTTTGGGTCTTGATCATCAGCGCTTAATAAATATGAGATTGAGTTTACAATCAGTTTGTACTCAGTTTGGCTTTCCGAGGGAGTCTGCTCGCTCTAGCATACAGAAGCCATGCAAGAGGACCTCTTCTTTACCCTTGCATATGTACCAACTGAGGAGAACCATAAAGCGATAATATCAGGTTTCCCCTCACGTCACTGAATCCTTACGGAGATTGACTTGAGTGCTAGAATCACTGCGACGTATCGCACAACCAGCGATTGCGTTCCTTTAGGGCAATCTTTTCCTCCCTATATCACCACCCACAGTTTGATTGCTAAAGCCGGCATTTCTAAGCACAATAAAATACCCAAGCAAATTAGCACGAAATAGGATAATAAACAGGAAATTAAATAAAAACGGATAAAGGCAAATAAATAGTTCCACAGAAGTGTTACTTTATTGAAGGCAGTTATAATACATATGGAAGTTGATCCTGAGATTTTCCTGAGTCTGTCATATAGTGCAAATGTTCTCTCGACGTCGCATGACGTCACACCGCAATATGTGTTTGTTCGCCAGAAAGCTTAACCGGAATATTCCTGTAGCACGTGATTGAGTTTGTCACGATACCTAGACAAGTGACATTTCGTCAGCCAGAGAAAGCGAATGTACCAAGGAATTACTTGCAGCTTCCAACTGCTTTACAAGTTTAGGTATTTTGGAAAGATGATGACGGATGTACTGTATCTTTTCTTGGGTGCCGCTTTTATTGTACTGTGCTTCTTGTGTATTTAGGGACTTGAAATCAATTTTCACTTCACTGAAATGTTGTGCAGAGCCATGTTCCCCATTGTTCTCCTTCTCCTTCTTACGCATTTAGCCGAGAACTGAGAAGTATGCACTTTTAAGGGACACGGGGATTAATATTTCAAAGTTGTGTAATACGTAAGCTACTGACCTAAACTTTTGTGTAGGCCATAAGGATACCCATCTGTGAAATTTTGAAAATCTACAGTTTTCATTGCATTGATTTCAAATTTTAACACAACAATCACTGTACAGTGAGGAGTAACTGCGATAAATTTGATACATTTAGTCAGACTAGCTGCTAACATATGAATATTTTATTGTATTTTTTAAAATATTTGTATAAATGGTTCCCCATGATGCAATTTTGATTTGAAAAACTTAATAATTTTCAGTTATGTCCTGTAATAGAATGTTAGCAAATTGATGAGATAATTTCTTAATCTTGGTATTAGTTTGGATAAAAATAAATTTTAAATTTTAAATTCATAATTTTTTTCATTTAAATTTCGAAATGTAAACTTTAATATTTAATTACTCAGCAGTTATTCACGTTATGAAAAAATTATCTCATAATTTCTTTTTAATGTTATTTCTAAGCAGATACACAAAATTTCATGCATAAGTACTGAAAATTGCATCGTGTGGAGCATTTTAAAAAGCAAATAGTGTTAAAAATAAAAACATGGAAAAACTAAGTTTGAAGTCACAGCAAGGGTAATGGACTGCATGGATTTAAATGGACATGACAACTTACAAGCAATCAGTTAGACGGCCACGTGACATAGTTAAAAAGGCTGTATGGCTATAAAAAGCATATCAAAATAAAGCAGAAGATTTAAACTATTTGATAAAACAAAAATCCATTTTTGACAATTTTTGAAATTTTTAGCCTTTTTACACAGATGGGTATCCATAAGTAGGCCACTAGTAAGCTGTGTAGCAAGTTTCACATTTATATGATTCTATTAACTATTTTATCAATCAATAATATGAAATATTGCTCATTTTACAAACACATCTGGCGCCATTATTTCATAAGTAGGTTTATAATGTTATGTGCTTTTTATTTGCTATAATTATTAGTAAAAAATCGGTTATTACCTTCGTAGTCATAGCACTATTTGCTAGGATAAGCATTTGTTTCTATTTGCACATATTCTTATATAAAAATTAGCTACATATCTTAACATTTTACTTATGTATCTTTTGTTTTACTAAAACTATTTGCCATAAACTGAAAATAATAACTAAGTTTGTTCAAGTGTCTTTGCACAACATGCATGTAACGTTTTACTATAATTGGATTAAAACTATTGCGCCAGCCTCGTTTTATATGTTAAAAACTGTAAACTTGATAATAAATTGAGTTTTCTGAGAACATGCATTTCAAATATATTTACAGGCTTCCTATATTCTCAGAACCGGCTAGCAGTGTTACAATACGATCTCAAACAGTGAAACTCGACCCAAACAAGGCTCGCAGTGTCACCATACGTACTACAGAAAGGCAGCATAAAACTGTTTCAAAACGGGTATCACACTGGGTACTTTCAACTGCACACTTAAGTATTTAAAAATGCACTGGTGCTTTAAAAAGGCGGAACTCTACGTGTTATTTGTGCACCTGATTCCTGAAGTTCCTAGGTACATTTATAAGTGAAAATCTGAAATTCGTAACTTTTGTCACTTTTGATCGAAATTTCAGTCTCCATGTCTTAAATTTACAGTTTTTCGTAAAATATAGTGTTTTAATTAAACATCGTAAAATAAGTAAGCAACAAGTTTTCTTGAGAAATAAGCACAAACAAACATAGTTTGTAGACCTGTGTGTCTAAGTATAACCTTCATGCTTATGTGTCTTTAAATGTGAGGAAAACGTCAAGCTTTATGCGTTACTTTCCTCCGTTTACCTCATGGCCCGATAATCGACGGCTGCCACTCCTTCGTTAAGTGTTGCCAACACAAAACCAGTTCTTGGTTTAAGTGTTAAAATGCGCATTTAAATATCTGCGCATCTAACTTATTTGACCAAAGGTACCAATACAGTACCAATAGTAGGATTAGAAACCGTGTAGGAATGGCGGCGGCTATGCAACCATTCAGGGAACCTTCACTTGAAGAACTAGAGGAAATAATAGAAAATACTAAATCAGTAAATACCACACAGATAATAGAATTTACTCACGTTATAATACATGACCTTGTTTATTGATATGCAAGTGATTAAACTAAGATTCCAATTTGTGTAGTTACGTTTAATGGTAAATATGACACTTACAATAATCCATTCACAAGGCCTTGCTTGGCAAAAACACTGTGACGCCGGACACGGTAAACACAAAGGACGGTCGGGGCCATGTTATTTCACACCATAAGTAAACAAAGGCACAAGGTCGAGCGAACATGGATTTTCAGAGCGTTGGAGAAAGATCTGGGTACGTCATCGCCGGAGTGTTTGTGCAAGTTCTGTAAAGGTCCATACGACGTCATCCCCTCTATATAAGGAGGCGAGGAAACGACAGAGGGAGAGTTACAGTTACTGACACTGTGTCAGTGAGTGCGAGACAGCTGTGCGTGTGTCACCCCGTTTTAACGAGTGTCGAGTGATTTTATCGTCGGAGTTAGTGTATTCTAAGACACTGAACCTGAAGAAAGACAGTGAAAGGACTGAATCAAGTGAAAGTTTACAGTGTGAAAAAATAAAAAACACCTGAAATTGAAAAAGATAGTAGAGAAAGGAGTAGAATACATGCTATTTTGGATGTATAGTGTAAATAGTGAAGACAATGAACCAGCACCTAGCTCCTTGGCACAGCTACCTCCTCTTGCACCGATCACTGATAATTTTACAGTATTCTGATTTAAACAAATTCAAGACTGCAATTAACATTTTGAATCGAGATTTTGTAAATAATCCATTTGGTTTGGAGTATAATTTTATGTAAATAAATGAATGATAAACACAATCTATACTGCTCAAAAGTGATTGATGAATAATTAAAATGTTTCCCTGTAATGCAAAAGTAACACTTCTATCTTTGCGACACACTCTTGGTTTTTTTATTCCAAGAGTGCTCAAAACCTGTATTTCCCGAGAAATTGCTATCGAATCTCTAGGTGTGTAGGCACCGAGTGGGCTGTTCCCAGTGGCTGGAATTTGCCACTAGGCTGAGTAAAACCGTGGACCTAACCACAGACACAGCTTCGTCCAGTATTTCTGACTGACCTTGCTACGAACCAATAAAAAAGGACATCTGCCCCTTCTCCTGGTGTCATCAAATCCCCCGACCGTTCGGTCGGCCGGTCGGTCGATTGCCCTGTTGTACACATTGCCACGCATGCGCCACGCCTCCCACGTAAATCCCTGCTTATCATTAAGGGTACCTACTGTCCACAACACATGTCAATGCTCATGATTTCTAAGCCTCATGCTGAGGCAGTTATTTCAAATAGGGTTTCCTGATTCACTTAGTTACGTCTGAATAAGCGCTATATTCACACCGTTTACTCAAAATGGAGTAAGGCACAGTTAAATGCTAAAGATGCCCAACCTACACTGTGATAAGCTAATGACGTCAAAGGAAGGAAGGGAGGAAGGGAGGGAGGTAGGGAGGGTGGGAGGGAGGAAGGAAGGGAGGGTGAGAGGAAGGAAGGAAGGGAGGAAGGGATTGAGGGAGGGAGCAAGGAAGGAAGGGAGGAAGGGAGGGAGGAAGGTAGGAAGGGAGGAAGGAAGGGAGGGAGGAAGGGATTGAGGTAGGGAGGAAGGTGGGAAGGAAGGGAGGGATTGAGGGAGGGAGGTAGGAAGGAAGGTAGCAAGGGAGGGAGGAAGGAAGGGAGAGAGGGAGGCAGGAAGGAAGGGAGGATGGGATTGAGGGAGGGAGGAAGGAAGGGAGGAAGGGATTGAGGGAGGAAGGGAGGAAGGGAGGAAGGAAGGGAGGAAGGGATTGAGGGAGGGAGGAAGGAAGGAAGGGAGGAAGGGATTGAGGGAGGGAGGGAGGAAGGAAGGAAGGGAGGGAGGGAGGAAGGAAGGTAGGAAGGGAGGAAGGAACGGTGGAAGGGATTGAGGGAGGGAGGAAGGAAGGAAGGAAGGAAGGGAGGGAGGGAGGAAGGAAGGGATTGAGGGAGGGAGGAAGGAAGGGAGGAAGGAAGGGAGGAAGGCATTGAGGGAGGGAGGAAGGAAGAAAGGAAGGAAGGGAGGAAGGGAGGGAGGAAGGAAGAAAGGAAGGAAGGGATGATGGGATGGAGGGAGCGATTGAGGGAGGGAGGGTGGTAGGGAGGAAGGAAGGAAGTAGGGAGGGAGGAAGGGAGGTAGGAAGGGAGGAAGGAAGGAAGGGAGGAAGGGAGAGAGGAAGTAAGGGATTGAGGGAGGGAGGTAGGGAGGAAGGAAGGGAGGAAGGAAGGGAGGAAGACATTGAGGGAGGGAGGAAGGAAGAAAGGAAGGAAGGAAGGGAGGATGGGATGGAGGGAGCGATTGAGGGAGGGAGGGAGGTAGGGAGGAAGGAAGGGAGGAAGTAGGGAGGGAGGAAGGAAGGTAGGAAGGGGGGAAGGAAGGAAGGAAGGAAGGGAGAGAGGGACGTAGGGAGGAAGGAAGGAAGGGAGGAAGGGAGGGAGGAAGGAAGGGAGTGATTGAGAGAGGGAGTTAGGTAGGGAGGTAGGAAGGATTGGAGGGAGGGAGGAGTGAGGGAGGAAGGAAGGAAGGGAGGGAGGAAGGAAGGGAGGAAGGGTGGAGCGAAGGAGGGAGGGAGGGTGGGAGATAGGAAGGGAGGAAGGAGGGAGGGAGGAAGGAGGGATGGTAGGAAGGGAGGAAGGAAGGGAGGAAGGGTGGAAGGAAGGGAGGAAGGGTGGAAGGAAGGAGGGCGGGAGGAAGGGATTGAGGGAGGGAGGAAGGAAGGCAGGAAGTGAGTTATGAAGGAGGGAGGAAGGAAGGGAGGAAGGGAGGGTGGAAGTAAGGGAGGAAGGGAGGGTGGAAGTAAGGGAGGAAGGAAGAGAGGTAGGGACTGAGGTAGGGAGGGAAGAAGGAAGGAAGAGAGGAAGGGATTGAGTGAGGGAGGAAGGAAGAGAGGTAGGGACTGAGGTAGGGAGGGAAGAAGGAAGGAAGAGAGGAAGGGATTGAGGAAGGGAGGGAGGGAGGGAGGAAGGAAGGGAGGGAGGAAGGAAGGGAGGGAGGGTGGGCCTTGGTTTGTACCCAACCAGCAGCTCCATCACGAACTGGGCCTTCTTCCTTTCCATCATTTCATCCTCAGCTCGCCCGACGGTTCTTCTCCAATCTACGCCACGTTCCAGGAGTGTGACGTACAACATCGGCGTCCGAAGTCGTCGGCCAACACGACTGAAGCGACGACTTCCACAGGATCTGCTACTCAGTGATGACACCTCTAGCTCTGACTAATCTACTGCTCCACCTCTGCCTTTCTACTCTCCTTGTGATAGGTAAATTCTCACCATTACAGCCTGTATCACATTTGTATTAGTTCAGAGGGAACCCACTACCCTACCTCTACAGCGATATTCTTATGTTATTATGATTGCTTTTTTGTTCCACCAGATCTGTAGAACATGTATTTACTGTTGATCGATCTAAATAAAATATAAAAAAAATGTTAAACCTGGATTTTATTATCCTATGCTAGATGCTCCACAGGATGCAATTTATAAAAAGTATCGCCTTTAAAACTTCTACTACATTTATCTGATTATAACGTACAAACCTGCCATATAATTTTGCTTTAGTAGCCTTAGTTCACATGAAATAATATTGAAATTTCTAACATTTGAAATTTCTCGCTTTAAGCTTTATATGGCTTTAAAAATTAATATATAAAAATCCGTTCAAAATAAAATGGTATGACATATTTACTTGTTTGTGTTTTGGGAGTCTGCATTACATATTTCAGAATATCTGGATGAAAACAGCATCGCGTGGAATATTTTCAAACAGCGAATGTGATGAGAAAACAGTTTTAAAAAGTTTAAATTTCGAAATGGAAAAACATTTTCTTCCGTATTTAGCGTACATTATATAAATATAGATATTTGTAACACAAAAAGTCAAAACGCATTTTTAATTTATGGCCGCTAGGTGTTTTTAAGGTAATGGAATACAAATGCCAGTTTTGCAAGATTTCTACTAAATTTTCGTGGTACATTCCCTTAAAGTGGTGAAAAAAATGTAAAATACTGCAGCACACCTGCTTTATGTCCTGGGCTCATGTATTATTCAATAATACACATTTTTAATTAAAATGCATAAATGCGCGAGCAAGTTTGGCAAAACCACCGGTATACATTTTGGAAAAAGCTGTAGGAAATGCATAACCATGCCCTTAGCTAAGGGTCATTTAAATCTTTCATTTTCACTCTGATAACGAAAATAATTACACGAAGACACTCCTAGAGACTCGGGCATTATAATAAATTAAAAAGCCCAAATGCCACTGATTGGTCATCTCAATTAAAGCAAATGTCTGCGTTCGCAAGCGTCAAAATGCCGCGAAAGTTGACAAATTTATAAATAAAAAGTTTCCATGATTATAATCGCACTCTATTGCAACGGCAAAGGGGAGGGGGTTATGGAAATCTCTGGCAAGCGGCTCACACCGTGGAAGTAGCCTTCAACTGTCATGTACTTGTGTTCAACTGTTCAAAATGTTGCTAGCTTTTAGTGCACAAAGTTTCAGCACTGTGATTAGTTTCAAGGGAAAAAAAAACCACTCGAAATAAAATTACTTAAATTAATTGTGAATAATGATGTGATGTGATATTCGGAAGTGCAAGATTCCTACAAAACAAAATATTATCTTCCTTCTTAAGACAATCTAATAACAACGGTTCTACTTTTTCGGCAAAAGAGGGTCTTGTTTTTCCTTTCTCTAACACAGCCCATCTCCAACATTTCACCGGACATGCATGTTTTGAAACCCCTCAGTCCAAAAGTCAAATACAGAAACATCCGCGTGCGCGTGTGTAGTATGTGTGTGTGTGTGTCTATGAACAGCAAAACTCAAAGTTGAAAAAGTCGGGTAAATGTCAAATTCCGTATTCAAGTTCAGTATCTGGCAAAGATCCCCTAACATGGAATATCTCTCAAGTGTGGCCCTACGATCTTGATTAAAATACAATATATTAATGATACCACGTGACAAATAAAACGCATATCTGGAAATAACCTGAAAAGTCCTCTTCGCTCGAAAGGAATTTTGAGTCATCGTGTGCAACATTTAACAATAGGTGAAATAAAATGAAGATATCTTCAGACCACACAATTTATGTATTTAAATGGCCTTTTGCGGCATAAGCCATTTCCGAGATGGTCTTTATAAATAGATAGAGTTGTTCAATACTTTCGCCATGTCTTTAAATTCGGACATTCATCTGTTTCTCGCGGTTGTATGGAGGGAGTAAGTCATTTTAGGGCCAGCAGTTATCGGCGGTAGTTAAACATTTGACTATCGCTATTCCCTTTGTATTTATAACAAAAGGTGTAATGTAACTATTTCTCTAAACGTTTAACTCCATTAAACCAAATAGAAAAATAACCTATCGAATAGCTGTATCAGAATGAAGGACTGAGGTAGAGAAAGTCATGTGAATGTAACACGTCAGCTTTTTTCATTCCCCACTCACAGGCAGAAAAATCAATCAATGTATCTGCTGCAGTTTACCACGTGGAATTCAACTGTTACTTCATATGCCGCCATCACTCTTAGACAGGTATTAAAATGCAGTTATTGGCTAGTAAATCCGACACTGAAGAATATATTCCAAAAATTAACTAACCTGTGAACTTCAAATGCTCCTAAAATCTATAATTTGTACAGCTATACGTTCTAGTGAGCTCCTGCAATTTGATATTTTAGACACCAAAACTCCAAACGTTTATTCTAAAAATAAATGCAGTAGAATTTACCTTCTATTAACGAGGTGCTGTTTAAATTCTGTAGTTGAATTACACCACACACACACACACAACAGTTTCACTAACTCAAATCACCACGTGTTCATGCAGTTTGCGAAAACAAATGGATCCCGGCTATGCACGCGATTGGACAATAGAGATCACGTGGTCTCAGGTAGGAGAGAGGGAGCGAGCACAAGTTAGCGATGTTCCGCTGGCTAGGGCCAAGGTCGCAGTGAGTCGATGTAGCTTCGCCGACCAGCTAGTTGCGGTGATGCTGCATCAGTGCGCAGGTCAGGGGCGAGTCTTAACCAAAGCAACAAATATATGAAAGTAACATCAACCAAACAAAAACACACATTCACTTCGGGTCGTAAATAATAGTGTGGTGTGCAATCCTTCATCAGCTAAATCACTGAGCCTAGTTCTAGGGCATGTAAATGCAATCGTCATTCCTAAACGGCAGTTATAACTAGGGCTACGAAGTTCATGCATTTGCATGTGATTTCATAGTGGTTAAAAATGTATGCTTTTACATTATGTGCAGGAATTATGGAATTTTCAGTTATTTGGACATGATTTTATGCTGCATATACCTGCGTATTTTCTTGATTTTGATAAATGCATATTATTTCAATATTATAGCCCCTACATTGCATATTTTAAAGATCTTTATGGTTATTTATTACTTTTTCCATCTGTATAATATTTTTCATATTGGTAGTATTGCACATGATGATGCAACTCGCGAGGTGGCCAGAACTAGTGCTGAGTCATGTTGTCATGCAGTGAATCCCCTGTTTCCATCCTTTCATTATATGTATGTGCGCAGAGAATAATCAGTGCGTTATCTGAGAGGTTTATATTAACAAAGATAAAGTGCAGGTCAATGTTTTGAGCAGCACGATTATAGCAACACTTGCCTGCCCACCATAGTTGTGTTGTGGTCTTCAAACGTAACAGTGTTGTGAACTGGTTCCCAACAAATTAAATTAGGCGTATAAAGTGTTAAAACGCTCTTCAAATGCCGAAAATAAAACCAGCTTCGGGTGTTAGATTAACTAATTTACAGAAAGGGTTTTCGGTTGATTTACTATCTACAGAAAATAGGGCACTGTTTTGTGGAGCGTGTGAGAAAAATTCAGGGAGTGAGAAAAGATTTAAAATAGGTCAGCACATAAGTACAGTAAACCATAAGGAGAATTTAATCAGAAAACTCGCAAACAAAGAACCTGTTCAAAAATAGCTAGTAGAGTGTTTAGGAAGTAAGGTTACTGAATTTTTGCTACGACTTGTGCCAAGCATTTTTAGCTGCTGATATTACGCTGTTCAAAATTAATAATCCGACATTTAAAAACTTTCTTGCCAAGTACACTCGTCAACATGTGCTTGAAGAAAGTACACTGCGTAAGACTTATGTAGGACATTGTTACAATAACGTATTGTCAAATATACAAAATGAATTAGCGGATCAGTTTGTGTGGTTGTCTGTTGATGAAACCCCTGATTCTGAGCGCCGTTCTATTGCTAATATAATCGGGGTGTTTTAAATAATGAACAAAAGACTACACCTTATCTTCTTAATGTGTGCGAATTGTCGGCCACTAACAATGTAACTGTGACCCAGTTTGTGATGGACTCTTTGAAATTACTATGGTCATGTGGAATCAAATACAACCGGTTACTTTTATTTGTTACTGATGCAGTTCCTTATATGGTAAAATCAAGACAAACTCTGAAAGGTATTTTTCCTAACTTAATTCATATAACTTGTTTGGCACACGCTCTTCATCGCTTTTCTGAGTCAATACGTGATTCTTTCCCATTGGTAGATAGATTTGTGTCCAGTACAAAGAGAATTTTTGTTAAATCTCCTAAAAGAGTTAAGTTGTTTAGATCAACAGCACCTAATATCCGACTTCCTCCTGCACCAGTGTTAACTCCATGGGGAACATGGGTCAATGCAGTTTTATATCATGCTGAGCACATAGAAATAGTCGAAGAGGTTGTTAATTCATTGGACTCGAACGATGCTTCATCAATACAACTGTGTCAGGCACTGGGTTAAAGAAGGATCTTAGTATCATATCTGCCCATTTTTCTTTCTTACCAATAGCCATAATGGTATTGGAATCTGTAGGATCTCCTTTGCATGAATCACTTACTGTCTTTGAAAAAACAATACGTGATCCAAGTTCGGCTCCTGGTAGCATAGGACAAAAAGTGAATTATGTAATTTCAAAAAATTCTGGTTATAAACAGATGTGCGATATTCGAGACATCCTCGAAAGAAAACCACCTGTCACACCAAGAGACTTGACTCTCTCTGTGAAGCAGATAACATCATTTAAATATGCCTCGATAACATCTTGTGACGTGGAGAAAAGTTTTTCACGCTACAAAAGTGTTTTGCGAGACAGCAGACAATATTTTACAGTTGAAAATTTGTGCAAAGTGTTGGTTGTGAACTGCAATTTAGCAGTTAATACTAGCAGCGGGACCACTTCTGTTTCAACCTCTAAGGAATAAGGTAACTTATTTATACTAACTGGTCTTGTCTACTGCAAAGGAACATTAACTGTTTTAATTAAATAGGGCATATTTCTTGGCATATTTTCAAGTTTTAAGAGCATATTTGCATGCATATTTCAGTGTTTTTAGGGCATGAACTTCCGAGCCCTACTTATAACGGAAATTCTTGTTATTTGAATAACACATATAGTTTTGGTTGGTAATTTATTTATAATCGTTGGAAGTAATCTGATGTTTAATATTACGTGAAATGTAGTTGATTTAGTACCTTAATAACGAATGTGTTCATGCCAAGGATTACTTTCAATGCCCACAGTTACCGAAATACATAATTCTACAAATATCATTAAAGACTCTTTGATCTAGAATAGTACAAACCTTAAAGTAACCGTTACAGAGGAAAAATAAAAACGTTTTCTTGTATATATTTACGTAAAGCATTAGTGATATTTGGTGAAAGATGTGAACGTTTCTTTAAACAAGGTTATTATTTATTACAGTTTCACGGGCGATCAGCCGTGTGAGGTTTAAAAATATTGAGCTTTCGGCCATTCTAAACTCCATGGCCTTCGTCAGAATGAAAATGACCGTTAGTTTTTCGCTCCCCATATATATACATATGTGCGCCGTGAAAGCTTTAAATCTTACAAGGTTATTATTATATTTATAGCTTGTACTTTTATGCTATATTCGGTTCAATACCAACGAGTTTAAGGCCACGATTGGACACCTTATTAACTCGCATTTTTCAAAGTTCAGAATGATCCTAGTCCACAGTTTGTAATATACAAGTATTCCATTGAAAGTGTGAGGAAATCTTCAGGTTTAAAAATTGAATGAATAATAAATTGTTGAAACCGAAAAAAGTCTTTTTTCGAAATTTTTAGGGGAAACAAAAAACTCATAGGGTAAGGTTTCCTAATGTGGAATACGTGCCTAATGTGGAATACCTAAGTTTTCACTCTGTATTAAGGTGACATCTGTCGGAAAAGAGTGCAACTGCTACCACAGTAACGCTGGTGTAGAATGCAATGCAATTCATTCCTTAATAAAGTTCAGTGGTCTTGCTGTGTCGCCATAAAGGTTTGCACAAGTTTTGAGTTTTTCTGACTTTGCTGTTGAATGCCCAGTAAAGCTGTATAACTTAAGTATAATTAACATTTACCTTTTATGTTTTGATAAATGAATCCTAGTGGGAATGTACTGAATAGTTTACTAAAACACTGCTAAACGCGGCTTGCGTGCAGCATGGTTAAAACAAAATGGCGAAAATGTTCCTAATGTGGAATACCACAGGGATCTCAATGTTGAATATTCCATATTAGGAACACCTTTACGTGGTAATGATTTATTATTATGCTTTTGCATATAGAAGCTAAAGTAATCAAGTAATATCAAGTTTACCACCTTCAGTTAATGGTTGGGATGCATAAATGGGAAGTGAATGGCTATCAGTTCGAACCCCGCTCAGGATAAATTTGTGGTTTTATTTTATTACATTAGCTCCTTTTTTCTGCTCTAAATTAAATATTTTAAAATCTTTGTTACTATGGTACAGACATACTTTCTGTCAAAAACGTTTGCATGTTTTGTTTTAGATACCGGGAAAATTGACGAAACGTATTTGGGATGCCGCAAACATGAAAGCTGCCATAGAGGCTGTGCGCTTCAAGCAGATGGGTTTTCCTAAAGCCCAAAATACTTACAATGTACCACGAGAGACACTTTTCCGTTTTATTAAACAGTCAATCACCAGCATAGCAGAACTAAGCCCGCTTCCCATTCTAGCATTAACTACAACAAACAAGAGAGGTCCAAAGCTGGGACAGCAAAACTACTTAGGTCCATACCAAACAAGAAAGGGTTGGAACAATTTAAATCCAAAACTGCAAATAAAGCTATTTCCGGTAAAAAGAATCTTTTCGCAAAAAAGGGAAGCAGTAAGAAAGTGAAGAAACACTGCAAAGAAACATGCTCCAGTTCAGAAGATGACACAGAAACACAGGAGATGTCCAGTGAAAGCTCGTCTGAGGAAGGTGCCGAATGTGTCTACTGTGGGAAGTTATGGTCGAAAAGTGTTGATGGTATCTGGGTCCAGTGCCAAACATGCAAATTATGGGCCCATGAACAGTGTGCTGGAAACCCAAAAAATTGGTTCAATTGTGGGAAGTGTGTAAAGAAGAATGTGCCATGCAAGTCAAAATGTTAATTTAAACATCAAATGTGCAAGTTCTTTTTTTTTTTTTTTTTTTTTTAATTTTGACGACAAAAAATAGCACAACAGCCCATGAAGGGCCAGTTGACGATAAAATTGAACCAGAATATCAATTTAACGTCTTTTCCTGTTATAATCTTCGTTTATTTCAAACCTATTTTAACTTAAATTGGTTGATATTATATTTTCTCGTGTCCTGTGTAAAGCATTCCATATTAGGATCACTATGTGCCTAATATGGAACAAGTGCACATTTCTAAAATATGTTTTGTTATAATAAATATTACGGATTGTTTGTTTTGTGTTTTGAATATTATATTCCTAAGATAGTGAAGAATTATTTTCTCAGTTACCAGTTTTATATATCAAACATAAGTGCAATAAATGAAGTACATATAAAAAGTATTCCATATTTTTTTTTTTTTTTTTTTTACAAGAGTATGAACTAAAAATTTCAGCAAATAAAACGAAAGTGATGGCATTTTCAGGTAAACAGCCAGTAAGAGCGAAAACAATAGTGAAAGATCAAATAACCAACCAGGTGCAAAATTGTAACTATCTTTTTTTTTTTTTTTTTTTTTTTTTTTTTTTTTTTTTTTTTTTTTTTTTTAATGGACGCAGCGGCCGAGATTAAGCCCTTCTTTTTTATTTATTTTTATTTTTTTTTTATTTTTTTTATTTTTTTCCCTTTTTTTTTTTTTTTTGTAAACTATATTAGACGATTAGTATTCATGAAGGTGTTGATACTAAAATATTTTTTTTCTTTATTTTTATTTTATTTTATTTTATTTGTTTAATTATTTTTTTTTTTTTGGGACTAGGTAAGGGTCGTCATCAGACTTTTTTTTAACTAAGCTTTTTACTTTATTTTATTTTTTTATTTTTTTTTTCAATATATATATATATATTATTTTGATTATGGTTGCATTGTCGTATTTAAAGTGCAAGGCGTGTTATGTACGGCTGCATTGATTTGCTGAGACCAGAAGTTATCAGTTGCCAGCGTGCCTGTCTCAGAAAACTGACCCAATCCTTCCTCTGCGCCACTGGGCCATTATTCTGTTTAAGGATCCAGTACAATGTTCCCATTACCAGCCAAACTACACAGCGTTGGAGTGCAGTATTCTGAAAATGAAATTCCAAACGCTGGAGCTTCTCAAGGCATGGTGGAGCTTGCGGTGGGCACCATTTGGCGATGTAAGTCCGGAGCTCTACCCAGATGACTTCAACCTGCTTACAGGAAGCAATCCGGGGGTCCAGTGTGTCAACGGCGGCACAAAATGGACATTGGTTTGACTGTGCCCTTCCATGTCGCCAGAGTTTATCCGCTGTCGGTATAGTCTCATTTAATACTTCATAGGCGGTTTCCTGCCAATCACTGGGCACATGTTTGCAAAATAAATTCTGCCAGATCACTTTCCACTCCCTGGTATATTTCTCTGTCACTCTGGGAACCAGATGAACTGTCGTGAGCATACGATAGTGGTTCCGGGTGCATTCGAAGGCCGTAATGTCATCGTTGTTGTCCAGAATTCGTTTTAGGTGAAGGACAGTGGGTTTAAATCCGTTGAGTGCCACCTGAGGGTTATGAAGCTGTTCCTTCCAGAAATTTTGGTCAATTGATGAGCCAGATCCGCGCAATGATTGTGTGGCGGTTTTCCCCAATAAGGCCATGCATTTTTTGGCAATGTCGACTAAGCCGCAACCACCTTTGGATGGAGGCAAACGTAGTTGAGGCCGGCTCACCTTATATGCTTTTCCGGTCCACAAAAAGTAACCAAGGAGTTGTTCCAGTTTCTGTGCGTCACGTTTTGAAATCGGCAGAATCTGTGCCACATACCAAATTTTGCTTAGACCATAAGTATGCAGGTACCAGATGCGTTGTAGCAAATTCAGGTTCCGGATCCTCTCCATGGATAAGGAATGGCGTAAACTATTAATTTTTTCCCTCCAGTTAACTGCAATAGTATCTTCGATATTTGCCATAAAGCATATACCAAGTATCCTTGTAGTGGTGACACATTGCATCCCCAAGGTCTGTGGCGGTTCCGGCCAATTTCCTAATATTAGGATCTCCGATGTCTCAGCATTTAACACTGCACCAGACATCGTTGTGTACTGCTCCAATCCCTGTTGCATGGTCGTCATATCTTCATTATCTGCAGCCACCACGGTCACATCATCAGCATAGGCTGTAAGTGTGAACCGTTCATTGTATACACTGACACCTCGCATGGTTTGTTGCAACCTCTGGAGTAAAGAGTTCAATGCCAATGAGAACAATCCCATTGATAGCGGGCAGCCTTGACGTACTGATCGTTTTATTCGTACCGGCCTGGAAAACCATCCGTTCCATAAGACTCGAGACTGTGCCGTGCCGTAGAGTCCCTGAATAAGACTGATTACCGGCACTGGAAATTTCGCAGCCGTTAAGCAGTTCCATAGATACGAATGGCGCACTCTATCAAAAGCCTGTTGAAAGTCAAGATTTATCAAAAACACCGCTTTATTGTCTCTGCGTAGATGGATCAACGTGTCACGCAGTTCCGCCAGTCTGACAATAATGTTCTTTCTCGATATTGCCGCTTGGTTACAATGCATGATTTCTGCATATGCACCTTTTAATCGGTTAGCCAGAACTTTCGCAAATAACTTATAATCGGCATTTAGCAGCGTTATTGGACGATAATCCTTCATGGTGGTGGTTTTCTGTTTCTTCGGCACCAGAGTGATAACACCATCCGCGAAGGTTGCGGGAAACGCTGCTGTCTCCCACAATTCCGCATATACATCTATCACTTCTTTCTTGATTATTGGCCAGAACTTTCGATAGAATTCATAGGTGAGTCCATCAGGAACTGGTGATGTGTGTCGACTGGCTTGTTGAATGGCGACCATCACCTCCCGCTCCGTGATAGGGCTGGTAAGTATTTTTGCGGATTCCTGGGTGATGCCGGTGTCAAACAGTTCATGTTCCACACGCCTATAAGGGGTGTCTGCTTCTGGCGCTTCTTAAAATAATGCTTGAAAATGATCCGCTATAAGCTGGAGCTGGGCGCGCGTTCCAACATGGGCAGTTCCAGTGTGCGCGTCCCGTATTGTTTGAGGATATCTTCCATGTCCCTTCTGCCGCTCCTTTGTGAAATAATAAAATGAGTTCTGTTCCGCTTCATGCATGGATTTCACTTTGGCTCGAACTTTGTGTCCTTCCAACTGGTGTAAGTGTTTTAATTTGATGATTTCTTGTACTTTTTTTATCTCCATCTGCACCTCATAGCCCTCCCTTTGCTTCAGATGCAGCCCCCACAGCGCCTCATTGTAAAAATGTAGTAATTGCTTCTTGGTCTGTGGCCTCTCAATACCCATGGATTTAAAAAGGGAACGAATCGCCGGTTTTGCCGTGTTCACCCACCAAAAACTCTTCCGAGTTGAACTTCTAAAGGCCAATTGTAACTGAAGCCATTTGATCTGAAATTGTTCCCGAATGTCTGTGTCCTCCAGCATAGAATTATTGAGTTTCCAGTAGCCACGGCCGGCCGTCTCAAGCCTTATTTCATTATTTGCAATTGACATAGCACTGCATGATGGTCGCTAAAAACCACCGGAATGACCCAAATTCGATGGACATTTGGAGCCATTCCGGGAGATAGATACTGTCAGTCGATGCGTGAGGCAGAAATGTTGCGGATGAAAGTGAATTCCACTTCATTCCCATGCTTGATCTCCCATGCGTCAAGCAGTTGCAGCTGTGACACTAGGTGTTGTAGCATGATGCTAAAATTCGTAGCACCTTTTTGGTCCTTCGCCTGCAACGTGCAATTGAAGTCGCCTGCTAGCAGAAGTTCCTTGCCTTGTCGCAAATGCGGGGTTACATCGGTTTGGAAGAAACGCTCTCTCGCTTGTCTATTCTGTGACCCAGCTGGAGCATATATGTTAACCAGGACGGTCTCTTCCAAAGTAGCGGAGAGAACCCGGCCGTCGGGATCCATCTGAAAATTCTGCATGGGAAGTCCCTTCCTGTACACTATTGCCGTTCCTCTGCCGTTTAAACCTAGGTTAACTTTATAGTCGTAATTGTAAAGAGCATCCAAGTTGTAAGTATTTACTTCTTGGAGAAAGCATATGTCAATGTTGTTCACCTGGAGGAAACTATTGAACAGTTTTTGGGTTACTAGATTTCTGCACCCATTCACATTCACTGTTGCCACCGTTCGTAGATAGATCATGATGAAAGCGACTGTCGGAAAGATTGTGTAACTCGGGCGTCTACGTTCTTGGGCTCGTGCATTGCTACTAGTGTGCTACTGTTCGGTCTCGGGATATCTAGCTGGGGTTATCTGTGCCGGAGGATTTCCCTTAAGCCTTGGGTCCATAAGGACACCTGGGGCTTCCGTGTCACCTGAAGTAGGATCGGCGACTCCGCTTCTGTGGCCCTCGCATCAGGTTGAGAGGGATGAGATCCACCAGCCATCTCTGCAAGCCGATAAATTGCGACTGCTTCAGCTGACCGTGGTTGGTCCTCTTGGGATCTGTGTGGCCGTTCGAGTACTTGCGGTCGAGAATCACTCGCAGATGGTCGTGCCGCTACGGTGGTGCCGGGGGTGTCCTCCCGGTAATGGGAGTCAGCTCCTATCTCCACCGCTGGGCACCTCACACTTTGTTGTAACTGTGCTGCTTCGTAATCACTCTGGGGATTGTTTCCCGCGTCCCTCCTTGCAGGTAGAACCTCACAGGTGTTCCTGTCACCTCCCTCCTCCAGGATACTGCTGCCAATCAATGCTGAGGCAGGCTCTTGCGTCAGTACTCCAGCCGTATCTGCTGTGTCTGTGGACGGGACTTGCAATTGACGTGCCTCCTCATGGGCTCCTTCCACCGCTTCCTCCAGCTCCATTTGGTTATTCCAGGATGGTTCTTCCTTATGGGCTTTGCTTGTCTTCGCCCGCTTGGCCCGTTTCTTCTTGGTCGGGCGTTTCTCTTCTGCTGCAGCTGTCTCCGTCACAAGTGGACCCACCTCGGGTGGTATTATCTCCTCCGGATTGGCCAGATGTACTCGTTTCCCAGTGGTATCTCGAACTATGGAGGCATACTCCCTTTGCGGTGCAGACCTCGCTGCTTCCTGTTGACTGTCATTCACCAGGGACGTTTGCCTGTTTTCATCCGTAGGATGCGCTCCCTCCCTCTGCGTGTCCACTACCACCATTGTCGGTTCTGTGTCGTTTCTCCGTCCAGTCGCCACTGGGCGTGTTGCGGTCGGACGGTGGGGGCAAAATTCCTTTAGATGTGCCGTGCTACTGCAGACGTAGCAGGATCTGGGTTGGCCGGCGTAGGACACCGATAATCTGTAGCTACCAATGACGATAAAACTAGGGATGTTCGTCTTCAGTTGCATCTTTACCGCTCGTACCCCATTAAACACCGGGACGCGATATTGTCGGCTCCATTGTTCCTTCCGGACGTCATATACCGTTCCGTAACGCTGCAACGCTGCTTTTAAGACCTCTGCCGGGAGCTCTGGGGGTACATAAAACACTCGGACATTGACAGCATTACCGGTCACGTGTTCGATAAGCACTTTAGTCATCTCACCATTCATGTATGTAAAAGGTGTTTCCGCCGAGAAGGTATTGAGGGTTTTCTCCAGCAAGAGTGCTGATATTAATTTAACATAAATTGCCCGTTCACTTGCGATTAACTGTATTGTATCCACTTGTTCCGCATTTAACCGTAATGTATCTGCTATGAAATCATGCACTTCATATGCCGACGGTCGCGTTGCACTTAAAGCAAACTTGATCCGGAGGGTATTTTTTCTCGCGTACATTTCCATTTCTTTTCACTGTTAAATTTAGCTGATCTACTCACTTTAAATTCCTACACTTGGTGACAGACAGTATCACTCACAGTGTGGTATATGTCTTTCTTGCTCTCACTCACTGTCACGCCACACGCTGTAGACAAAACAACCGGTTCTCCTGGTACGTCCGCTCTGTCCAAGCGCTCGGGCTTGACTATCCATATTAGGGCACCTTACCCTATCTGTTTCTGGTGCTATTGGATTCTTTTTTTAATTCAAAGGTAGTGTGAGTCAGTTTATAGGAGATGTGAAATAGTTCAGATGTTGCATAGGATTTTGATTGATAACAATTGATACAGTACCTTGGCTGTATTGGTTGGGCCCCACGTTATTGGGCGCGATCCTGGTACGGGAATCTGTCAGCAGGACTGCTTTTACCTGGACGTCGTTTCTGAAGTCCCGGGTTCTATGGGGCGACTGTTCTTTTTCTCGGCTCCGGCTGACTGAGGTTGTTCTTGTGAGCTGAGTATCTACTCACTCCCCGGTATAGGGAATCGCCGATCTAGGAAGATGGGGACAATATCCTTCACCTTGGTTTTAAAGGATTACACATGTATTCCTTCAAGGCATTTTGATACACACACCTCCTTCGGTCACAGAAGCACATTAATGGTGGAATGCTGCCCGTTCTTAGCTCCACTCTTACTCGAAGCCGTCGATGTTGAACAGTTACAGTATCACCGGTTACTTGTGCATTCGTCACGTGAACTGCTTTTTAGCGTGCACATGTGTATGAGGCTTTCGAAAAACTTCCCAGATTTCCTCTTTACTCCTCTAGGTATATAAGGAATTATGGCTTCCCGACCTGATGTTATATTATTACATGCCGCCAACAATTCAGAACATTTCACAGATATTAATTCTTATTCTAATCCCTAAGTATTTACAAATTACATCCCTAACTAATGTACGTTGTCCTAATACTGTTTATGTGCAGACATTATGACACTAACTGTATATACCTACCTTAAGGTGTTTATATTCACATCGTAAGTTAGCCTTGTTTTGGGGTGAATGATGGGATATTTCCGTCCCACAATATCTGAGTTTTGTCACTTATTTGGTTTCACAATTGAATAACAAAACTATTTGCCTTAATTCTCTTTTTTCAGTTTATTTCACACAAACCACAAGAAACTAACTAGAAGTAGTATTCCAGATCATTGTTTATTATTTTATGTCAATAATATCATTACAGAAACACAGATTTAGTCTTTCACTGAGCAAGCGAGAAGCTATTTATAATACGTCCGATATGACACTACGTTGGAGGACGTTAATAAAAAAAATAAAGCTATTTATAAAGCCGCTTTGCTTTAGATGTCACATATTCATTCAGTTTCTTGATATCTTCCAATTTCCTTCTTGGAATGGGCTTTTATTGGACGGATGTGCAGCTGGGATATAGTTAAGTAAATCTGGAATGATGACTTCATGTTTATTTCGTAGAAGTTCCCCCCCCCCCCCCCCGGAACCGGCGTACGTTTACTCCTACTCGTAGCAGCTCATTTCTATTCGGCCCTTAGTAAGTAGGGCCTACCTTCTGTGTATGAAGTGGGTCAAACCGTGTGGGTCGTGCAGTGTTTTAAAAATGCTTATTAGTGGTTCAGGAAATCTCGGAGCGTCTATTTGTGATAACATTTCAATGTGGAATTTCTGGGTGAAATGCAATATTTTGTCTACCTTCCATAGATAAACCATAGAGAAATTCATCTTTAGTAACTATTCTCCACAGTCCAATAATGTGAAATTCTATAACAGTTCAGTATTTAGTGCAATTTAAACTCAACCAGGATGTATTTTGTTTCCCCCGGACAATATTTTATGAATGTATTAATCTTACAAAATGGAGGAATCTCGTTACTTTCGAATGCTGAAAGGAAAAGTTCGCCCCTGGGTTGGCTGCATATAATAAATTATAAATGGTAGGTAGGTAGATATAAGTGGAATAGTATGTAAGGGCCATTCAGGGCCCTCTCTCCACGCCATAAAATATTTTAACAGGACACGTGAATGATATTGAAGCTGCGACTACAGTGCAATTGAAGTAACTTCAACGCATGTGCTCTCCTTCATTAATTGAATAAAGCCTGTCATTAAACAAGTACTTTATAAGCATTACAAACATATTGGAATGATTGTGTGTTGTCAAATATTCCAGGTTGAGCTTTTACATTGAAAAATAGTTCGCAAAGCTTAAATATTTTATGAATAAATTCATTATGACTTAGCTTCCCGTATTCGATTCCCGCCTGGAGGACGGGAATTTTTCTTTAACAGGGTTATTCTCCATTCTCTGTACAGCCTGGAAGTATGATAGGAGGTGAAAACAAACCCAAGGTACACAACTGAACATCATTAGCGACGAGCAGTTGTTCCACCGAAAGACCTTAATGCTAAACAGCACTAAAATAGCAACTATCATCATGTGCAATAAATGAGTGATACAGATTAGGCAATGTCTATTCATAGTATCATACCACAAAATTTTATGGATATAAAAGTTTATAAAATACTATGATAACGTCACCCCCCCCCCCCGCAATAGGGCGCTGATGACCGATAAGTTGAGCGCCCACAAACCACCGTCACTCGCTGCATATCACGCACAGAGGCGCTCACTCGGCGAAGCAAACAAGTGACAATAATGGGTACGGTATAGCAAAGGATTTGCCCGAAACTTCGTGAATTTTCTGCCGGCCGTCAAGTTCGAGAAAAAGGAGCATTTCGAGAAACATATGGCTACGTCATCGCTGGTACAAAAGCTTGCAGGGCGTGAGATGTTTATACAGTCAGTTTTCAGTTTAGTGCATGCGTGTCAGCTGAAAGATGCGTCGTGTTGAAGTGAAGAAGGTTTAATGAGTGTTGAGTGACTGTATCGTCGAAGATTGTGTTTGACAGACAGTAAAAGGACTGAGTCAAGAGAAGACAATAGCTGGAGTTGTTACATCACGAAACACTACCCTATCTTAACGTCAGTAAAAACAGTGTGTTTGTGCAGAACTTTTGGAAGAAGACAAAGTGAGAAAAAAAATTGGACTGATTTTATAATTTTGTCACAACATAGTCCACTTGGTCTAACACAATACAGCTCCAAAAAGACAATTTTAGTGGATAAGAGGAATTCTATGTTATATACGCTATGCAATGGTAATAATGTCCACGAGGTGTGGGGTAAGGGGCCCCAACATGCTACACTTCCGGTCCAGAGGTCTACAGCCTCACGATTAGTCTTCCCATTCCCCTTGGTAATAATGTCCACGAGGTGTGGGGTAAGGAGCCCCAACATGGTACACTTCCGGTCCAGAGGTCTATAGCCTCACGGTTAGTCTTCCCATTCCCCTTGGTAATAATGTCCACGAGGTGTGGGGTAAGGGGCCCCAACATGGTACACTTCCGGTCCAGAGGTCTATAGCCTCACGATTAGTCTTCCCATTCCCCTTGGTAATAATGTCCACGAGGTGTGGGGTAAGGAGCCCCAACATGGTACACTTCCGGTCCAGAGGTCTATAGCCTCACGATTAGTCTTCCCATTCCCCTTGGTAATAATGTCCACAAGGTGTGGGGTAAGGAGCCCCAACATGGTACACTTCCGGTCCAGAGGTCTATAGCCTCACGATTAGTCTTCCCATTCCCCTTGGTAGTGTTGCCACTGTTTTCCAGGCACATACCTATATGCAATTTTGGCCTGTGTAATGCATATAAATACTTCACCATACAATTGGGACATAAATTAAAACCTACCCAGGTAGCATGGCAGCTTTGAAATCCTTAGCAGTGGTTAAAACCACATGCGGACTGGTATGGCTGTGCCAAAGGATGTTGGACAGACGCCGTGCCAGTTGCTCAGGTACTCATTTTTTATTTATTGCGTGTTCCATTACAAAATATAGTAATACTACATGCATTGTTAAACATTATAAATACAACCTATCTAAGTCTATTGAGTTAATATATGACATTAATTGCTGGGTATAGTGATGTATTAGTTTCGTTTTATTAAATGTCCATTTTCCATGTTTGATAATCATATTGTTTCTGAAAATGCGTCTTTCTTTTCCTAGTTTTGCACATTCAAACAGTAGATGGTCTATTGATTGTTCTGCTTCTCCACATGTACACATAGAACTGTATTTCATTTTAAAACGATAATAACTGTTTATTTTCGTATGTCCTGTTAGAAAGGTGGTTATTTTTCCGGTCAACGGAAAATTGAACTTCAGTCGGTTTTTCACACTTGGTAGAAAAGTTTTTGTCAGTGCACCTTTTGAGGTTATTTCCCATTTCCTTATGCTTATTGCTTGCCACTCTGGGTGCTTTACGGTTCCAACATACTCAAGTCCACTGTTCTCCGCTGCCTGTTTTGCCACACTATCCGCTCTCTCGTTCCCGTCGTTGACCCATGTGTAATGCATTTTCCAGTTCTTCGTTTCCAGATACCCATATGTGGTTGCTGGGCATTTTGGTATTGGAGATAATGAGATGACGGATGCCCTTGCCAAGAAGGGCCTAGGATTTATAGGACCCGAATTTGTCTTTGGAATATCTTCCAGAAGTGTTAGATATGGGATAACTCAACCACAGCTCGGGCTCATCTTGCGAGATGGAGTAAGCAATCCCATGAGTTTATTGTAGGACCTGGTGGTAAATTGAGTTTCTCCTGAACTTAGCTGGATCTAGCTTAGGGATGTTGGACTAGCAACAAACCCTTCCCAGATATTTATGTCTAATGGGACTCATAAAAGATCCCATGTGCAGAAAGTGTGGGATGGATTTGAGATGTTCACAGCGCATACTATGGGAATGTGAGAATTTCGCAACACATAGATATGCTTTTGGGCTCTATCCTTGTGAAGATAAACTGCCCAATTTGTGAGGTACAAAAGGGTCTAGTTCGGAAGACTTTAGGCATAAAGTGCTGCGTGTTGACACGAACAGTGGTAATAAGATGAGAGAAGTAAAAGCACTGGATAACCTCTTCTCGCATGTCTCATCCCGAGGAGATTAGGTTGGCTTGGTTGCGAATAGACCATTGCATGGTTACCTGTATAAACTGGACCCTGCTCCTCTTTGTCCACTATGCGATAACCTTTTGTCAGCCTGTCACGTGCTGGCAGAGTGTTCGAGACTCTCTGCAGCTGCCTGCCAGACTTGCAGAGGTCTTAGCGGACGACAAAATAGCGGTCGAAAGAGTGTTTAGGTTTTCAGCGGAGTGCAACATGTTTTTGAAGATTTGAGGCTTTATATACCTAATCGTTTTATACTCTTTTGACATATTTATAGCTTTGTTCCATTTTTTATTTTGCTACTGTTTTGTATATTTATATATTTTCTTTCTTTAGTAGTAGTTTTATTTTTTATTGAAATTTATATCTGGATATTGCCATGAACTTTTTTTAACGGCGCTGATGACCACGAAGTTAAACCCCCTTAAATATACAGCGCGCGCGCGCGCACACACACACACACACACACACACACACACACACACACACACACACACACACACACACAAGGCTCTAAGAGTCTATGTGCAGGACTTTAACGGGCCCACTCAGTTTACCACCATCACCACCACCGCCACCACCACCAACACCACCCCAAACACCACCATCACCACCACCATCACCACCACCACCGCCACCACCACCCCCACCACCACCACCATCACCACCACCATCACCACCACCACCCCCAACCCCACCACCACCACCACCACCATCACCACCACCACCACCCCCACCACCCCCACCGCCACCACCACCACCACCACCACCATCACCACTACCATCACCATCACCACCACCACCATCACCACCACCACCACCGCCACCATCACCCCCACCACCACCACCACCATCACCACCACCACCCCCACCACCACCACCACCACCCCCACCACCCCCACCACCACCGCCACCACCACCCCCACCACCACCATCACCACCACCATCACCACCACCACCCCACCACCACCACCGCCACCACCATCACCACCACCACCCCCACCACCACCACCACCATCACCACCACCATCACCACCACCACCACCCCCACCACCACCACCGCCACCACCACCACCACCATCACCACTACCATCACCACCACCACCACCATCACCACCACCACCACCACCGCCACCACCACCCCCACCCCCACCACCACCACCATCACCACCACCACCCCCACCACCACCACCCCCACCACCCCCACCACCACCGCCACCACCACCACTTGCCCGCCTCTGTAGCATGATGGTTAGCGTGTCTGCCTCACGTTCAAGAGGTCGCGAGTTCGAATCTCGCTTAGGGTAAGTTATCCGGGTAAGGTTTTTTTCCGAGGTTTTCCGTACCCTGAGAAGACGAATGTCGGGTAACTTAAAGCCCCATGGACCTCGGGCTCATTTGAGCATCATTTCACCCATTTCATTTCATTCATTCGTCCGATATGACAAAATGTTGGAGGACGTTAATTCAAAAAAAAAAAAAAAAACACCACCGCCACCACCACCACCGCTACCACCACCACCATCATCATCATCATCATCATCATCATCATCATAGATGTACGCCTCGTTATCTCATTTTCTTCACCTCTGTGTAATATTACGCACATGCCTCATGATGCTATTTTAAATGTCATTTACCTTTTCTAAGAACTCCACTGAGGTAGCTCGGTGGTGTAGTTCTTAAAGAAACAAGGTTCGTTTTACGACAGAAAGGTTTGAAAGCCTTAAAGTATTAAAACCTTCAGCAGTTATGAAGCATTTGGTGCGGTATTAGCAAGGGAATAAACAATAGAAATATTCGGAGATGCTTCACACTCATTCTCTATAGGAAAATAAATGTTTGTCAAGAATATTTGGAGGCTTTTTGTCATCTGATGTATTGTATTCATATGACATTCTCTATTCACCATCATTTCTACAGCATCTACAAACAATTCTTGCAAGAGTGCATTCTTCCATCTAGCTCATGCTGTTATGCACCTTTGCATAAACCGTTTCATTAGACATTTTCATGTTGTACAAAGACAAGAACATTTAAGATCTTGTCGCTGTGCAGAGCCTTGAATTTCCATGCTCTTATTTAGATATCGAGAGCAGCGGCACCATGTGATAATCAAAGACACAAAAAGCTAAGTTGATGACTATGTGTTTTAAACAGATATATTTTTTGCAGTACGTGTTTATCTTATAGTTTACTTCTTATGCAGCATTCCCTTGGAATAAAGAGGATTTCACTTGTCAGTGTACAACGTTGTGACGTCACTTTTAGCTGCACGGTGTGCAGGATTTGTGTCAAAGCAGAAACCTGTTCCTACATAGCGAAATGCCTTTAGCCCATTACGGGTGCCTATGAACCTAACTTGTTCAATACTTCCAAAAATAAATTAACTAAATAAACAAAAAATTGAAGCAAAAGAAAATCCAATACCTCACATTTATGTCCATAAAATACTTTCACCCTTTATCTTGGGTCACATAGCATGGCGTTCTTTATCTGATTACCTTTCCCTTGTGTAGTAATTTCACACCCCCCCCCCCCCCGCCAGGGCTTACAAGCCAGTACCTAAGGTCAGATGCCTGTCGGGGAACAGAGGAACCTATGGAAGAGGGTGATGTAAAATGCAGGCCAAATTGATGAATGGAAAGGTGATTATTGAGCAATTGGTGGAATGACTGGCGCGGGAAACGGCAGAACACGGGGAAAACCCGCCCAGACGCCGCTTCGCCCACCACGAATATCACATGCGGGTCCCTGGGATTGAACTCGACGAACGATCTAACCACATGGCCACCCGTTTGGTCTCAAAGGTCTTTAAAGATTTAATGAGTGACCATCTCTAAATCCAATAGGAAATGTCTAATCCCCTGTATTTACTTCCAATGGCTTTTACACACATTGAGTTTTCTTATGGTTTTCTGCACTAACAAGCTGCTAATTATCAGCACTCTGGTAAAACGCTCCATCAGAAATTCAAGGAGAATGAACTTCAGAGCTGACATTATCATAGATTGGATCACTTTGCCCTAATTTGACATCAGATAAATGGGTAGTGTTCATAGGCAGAAACAGGAAAAGAGAACTTGAATTATGTGTCAAAGTGACATAACTTGGTTATAAGTGACTCTATAATTAAGGTTTATTCCTTGGCTGATCTTGGTTCTAATATTTGCATAGCTGCCTCAAGGGTATGGTTCCTCCCAACGCACTGTGGCATTAAGAAACCAACACTGGAATGGGTTGATTCTTTCCCAGGAATACAAACTGTCAACACAGCCGATACCTATAAACTTTATCTACGAGTATATTCAAACGGTTTACAGCTGTGGCATATATTTAAGAAAAATATTATACTGACGTTAAGCTTATTATAGCAATAGATAATGTTGTATACATTAAACGTTCAGAATAAGAAACAAATACTATGAAAAACAAATTTATTACAATAAGATATGAAGAAGCTTAGAATAAAGGTTAGGTTTTATTTTCAAATATTAGCGTATTGATAAGGATTAGCAAATTAACCATTAATATGGGTCACATTTAAATGTTACAACTGGTAATCGTAATAAATATAATGTTAAACGGTTATAGGCACAGTCTAATGCCTAACACTTCAAATCTCTTCAATGGTTTAGAAGACGTAGCGCATCATTAGGATGCTGTACCAGTCTTGTAACTATGTCCTGTTTGATAAGTGATTTCTTTAAATAACTGAGTACATATTAATGTATGTGTTTAATTTGATGAACAGTGGCTGGCAGTGTGCAGGTTTGTCTGTATATGGGACAGTGCACATACCCTCTTTGTGCTTCTCTAAAGGTAAATTCCATTAGAGGTTCGTGGGTTTCACATTTCTTACCAAGTAGCCATATGTATGTAGAAAGCCTAACGGTGCCCAGGTAGATTTTCCACTGCACCACCCGAGAATGTGAGCTTCACCTTTTCTGGCAAATATTTGCAAAGAATTGTGTGCAAGTTTGTGCGTGTACCTACTTGCATGAACATATGTACTATACAGAAAAAAAACCTCTTATTGTATTCACATGTATTTCTGTACTCACTGTCTTGCAGGCTATTCTTACAAAGCTCTGTTATACGGGCTAGTGTCTGGTAATACAGACAAACTTCCAATCCAAGTTCACCCATCTTTTACACCATACGATCTGTAAGGCGATAGTCAGATATCCAAAAAGCATTTCACTATGCGATAGCGTTCATATTGCAAGATTTAACATGACAGCGAGAAAAAAATGTGGCTTCCCATTTCAGAAAACTGAAAGTTTCTGTAAATTCGAACCAATGGTTAACTACAGAAAAAAATCGGATGTGCCGCACTCACATGACTTTCTCTACTCTTATACTAACCATTCTACAAACTCTTATTCCTAAATCTTGTTCGTGTTAGTTGTGATAAACATTTGTAGAAATTATCTTATTGCTTATTTCCTTGTAGGTGCAAGGGGAATACTAGAATACAGTGGGCCTTGAGCGATAGTCAAATGTTTTAAAGCTTTGAGATCCCGTTCTCTTTGCACGCTTAACATATAAAAAAAAATTAACAACGATGTTCGATTTCACCAAAGTTTTAAGTTTTCCGAAACTGACACAAATAACAAGGAGTATCACCGAAATAGTCCACTCTACAAAAAAAAAAAAGTTTATTTAGACATAAATTGTGTTTTAATGAGATCTACATTTTATATAGTAAGACTTTTTCTATCTCTTACGATATAGTGAGTGAGTGAGTGTGTTGGGTTTAAGGACCCGTCGACAACTTGGTCATTAGGGCCCCCTTACGATATATGAGTTATTCAAAAGTCATCCCGAATAAACAGAACTACATAGGCTATAGCCAGAAAATTCAAAATATACATTTCATTTGTCATTCAAATATCCTAAAGAAGTGACATTTTAATCAAAATCGTTAAAGCCATTTTGAAGAAAATAAACATTTTCAAAACATTTTCCAGGTAAAGGATAGTTTAGGGTGGGGCTATTTTCTTCTAAATCTTTGTGTCGCATCCTTGAATGACACTAAACTCAAATACTAATTTTGGTTTTTTAACCAACTTTTCGTTTTTGAGTCATGCTGTCCACACACACACACACACACACACACACACACAAACACACACTCACACACACACACACACACACACACACACACACACACACACACACACACCTTTTTTCTAAAAAAATGCTTTTTTTTTTTTTTTTTTTTTTTTTTTTTGGATTCAGGGGTCTCAAAGCATATATTTCCGGGGAAATCTCGACATCGGAGTTTTGGCTGGAATACAATACTTCCTCTACTTACCAGCAGAGAAAGCAATAACAAACATAAAACGGCATTAATACTACTGCTTTAACGAGATTGACATGTCTGGTTTAGTAACATGTTGTCTATCTCTTACGGTTATCCATTGTACAAAAGTAATTCAGAATGAATGGAAATTCACAGGATATTCCCAGGAAGTTCACCCCACAATCCACAGGTTCCGTCCGATTGGGGTGAGTTACCTGGATAAGGTTTTCCATTATCCCGAGAAGAAGAATGTGTGGTAGAGACCACGGGCCAATTTGGTCTTCAATTCAACCATTTAATCCATTCATTCACCATCTGATATGACCTACCGAGTTAAAGGATGTTGATTAGCCAACAAAGTAATGTAAATGGGTGCTGTTTTCTGCTCTCTTGGGGTGCAGCAAATGATAAGTGTGGTAGAGAGAAAATGAAATGATGGAGAAGCTTGCTCAAGTTGGTGAAGTGGTTGTAGTGACCGAAAGCAAGCAACACGTAGCCCGGATCAGGAAGGCTGTCTTCTCAACTCCTTTTAAAAGTATTGAGCTGAAACTAGACGTGACCTAGGACGAAGAAGAGGATGGTGGGAACAAGATTACTTTGGAAGGGCTTTCCTAATGCAGCACTTTCCACGGTAATTTCCCCCAAGTCTAGCACGCAAGGTTTCCGTTAATTCCTTCTACGTGTCGACGTATGTTCACTGCTTTTTCTCATTCTCTTGGAGAAAAATGGAACGGTCCTGCGATTTCTTCGTTTTCGCTGGACAGAACAGCGGGTACATTCCATCTGGAGCAACACATAGGATGCAGTCCCAAGGCATCATTAGCATAACAGCTGTTCCTAACATCGTCATATGCACTGGGAATCTAGCTCGTAGCATCTGCAAATCACTGTGACATGTTCACGTTCATGTTTTCTCTACAGGCGTTTCCAAATTCTGAATCTCTCCATGTTTAAGCCATTTGCTATGTTAGGGGTCGCCTTGAGTTTCTACAAAGCCGTGGCATCTGGTGTAAACCTATGTGACCTCTAGCATAGTACCAGGTTGAAAACATTCCTAAATAGTATGTCACTTTTTTACACAAGAACAGCGATGTAACTCTTTCCACTCAGAAAATTAATGCTCCTTCTCTGGTTAATACTAATTATTATTTGCTTCTTATTGCGGTCTAAAAGAAAAACATACATACCATGAAGGATCCATCACACAGTAGAATTGCTACATTTTCCACTACCAGGTTCACAAAGCATCACTTGACATAACAGATACGAAAGCACAGTAATGTGAAATTGCGTTGCGCAGGTACACACAAGCTTTGAACTAGCAATTAATTCGCTAATTGTGCACACCGAGACGTTTAAACTATCGAACAAAGGCCACAAGCCGGTATAACCTGAAAGCATTCATTCTTTAGAAGTTCACAATAGTGGAATTGAATAATCCATTTAGGAACACTCTAGCCCCATTCCTATCACCGTCTACCATTAATATGTGAAGATCAGGTATCGGAATCCAAAGAAGGAAAGGAAAGAAAATTTTGTTGATATTGAAATTTACACTGAGGAAACGAACCCCTTCTCCCACCGAGGTTACAGTCAATTTTATAATTAATCTAACATTGCAATTAAGGTGTTCACAGCGGTAAGCGGAACCAGCACCTATCACGTGATTTACTCCACGTGGGGAGGATATTCTGATGCCCCTGATTGGTAAAGTTAGATACGAGTCCACTCCTATTGGGTGGAAGCGGGGTAGCAATGAACCTTACTCGAGCCAATAAGGGTGCACCCTGATTTCAGTCTCATTATAAAATGGACTACTGTCTGTTTACCAGCTCAATGTCTATGGAGAATGAAGGGCAAGGGAGAGATATTCCAGTAGTGTAGCCTGAGTTTTGTAAACATTTGCGCAAACGTTGCTCTGCTGGTCGCGTTGCCAACTTACCTACGTTTACTCCCTACCTACTAATTTCTCTTAATTTCAGTTGTAAAATCGTACTTTTCACTAGATTTATGTCAGAAGTAATGGCAAAAGTAACGCAGAAGCAGATAATCCTCCGGCTAGGAGTGCTGTGAAGTCTGCTATGATATTGTGGTTGTGTGACAGTTGTATGCATAAAACAGATCCTTATATGATGATTGAAACACCGAAATGTTAATACTTCATTCCTTGATCCTGAGAAGGTGTTAGACCGAATTCTTCCTCAATTGTTATAATGTTATTAAATAAATAGAAACCTGCAATAATAGGTCCTAGCACCTAATTGCTTAAACCAGGGCTTACATTCCAAATCCCTATTCGTTTCTTTAACTTTCTAAAATGTTTACAACAACAATATTCTACAAGATATAAAAATCTAAATACTGCAAAACAAAAACGTAATACACAATAAAATTAAAAGAAAATTTTTACAACATACACAAATTAAACATTGTTAAAAATTATAATTCATCACATCTAATGTCTATATCACCATTTCCTCTAATACCTAAAACAATAACAATACTAATAGTTAAATTAACATATACATATATAAAAATTTTAACTTTATAAAATATTCATAATTCAACAACCAAAGTAAAAAAAAACTCAAGTTAAAATTCCAAAATCATCTAATTAGATTTCCAAATTTATTAACCTACTACATAAACAATTTTATTTACTAATATTAATTAATTTGTTAAACTTATTCCTAATTCATAAAACCAAAACAGCCAACAAAGCTTCCAATTAATATAGCAAAAATCAATCAATTTACCAAAATAAATCAAACAAATATATAGTTTAATATTAGATAAATTACATTTACAAACATTACTTTAATTAAACATTTACCAAAATTCATTTAAGCAATAAAACAACAAAATCTTCAACTCAAATTACCTAAATAATTCCCATTTAAAAATTTACCACATTCTTCTAAATAATAACATAGTATTTAAATTTCATATACAAATATTGATTTTATATTAAACAATATACAACAAAATTTCAGTTTCAAATACCAACCTAATGTCTAATAAAATTTTACCAAACATATTTACACAATTTTACAACACAAAATTGAAATAAATTTCGTTTTAAAATGTTAAATTAATTTAATAAAAATTATTCATAGCTTATCAACCAAATTAAATAAAAAATTTTAATTAAAACACCATATATAATATTTTAACACAATTTACCAAATTCATGCACACACACGCGCGCGCACACACACACACACACACACACACACACACACACACACACACACACCGACTTTCAAAATTAAAATGAAATACTGCAAACAAAAAAATAATTTCAAATTTTAAAAAATCCATTTTTATCCTCCTCTTTTTATAATATACACATATATAACTTCACACAATTTCAAAATTCAAATAAAATATCCCATTTGGAGCCGTTTTTATAATATACATACAATTAATTATCTGTACATAATTTTAAAATTGAAATATGAAATGTTATAATGCTATTATTGGTTGTTTTTATTTTCTTGAGCTACACTGTCGTTTACTTGTCCCCATGCATGTGTGATCTCAATCTCATAGAACTAGCTTGGGCCAAGGTAAACTCAATACTTATTCTTACAGGAATTACACGATATAACGCTGGACCGAACTTAAGACCGAAGCAGACCGGTGGTGTTTTTGAAAACTATAGAAAAGGCAGAAAATGAAAGCTGAATATACTCCACGAACTGAAAATAACATTTAAATTGTGCTATTTTAGGGTGAGTTCTTTACTTTAATCTAGCGTGAACGCACATTTCAAGGCTGGCAATGCTGCTCCCGATATCGCTGTTTATCTGGAACTGTTTACTGGCGTGCTGGCTGGCTGCATTCCTGCCAGGGACCACGCTCTGGTGAACAAACTGTATACGCCTTATACCTGAAATAAATTAATTTTCAAGGATTGACAATTCCTATGGAAACCATGGAGCCATGCGTTGAAGTGCCAACTTGAAACAAAATGCAGGTGTCCTTCCTTTCACTTCCACTACCAAGTACAGAAGTACCGAGACTTTACCGGAACTGCTAGAAAAAGCAATTCATAAATGTCATACAACAAGCTTCACTTTGTTTTGAAAAAACCATATAACTGAGCCCAATGCATCTATATTCGATTATACATGGTGGTTTCATCCGGAATGCTTAAATGTTGTGAAACGTCTAGTTTTAGAACACCTGTCGTAAGTAAACCAAGACAACATTGATCACTTTATTTTGATAGAAAATGTGTACAACTTTGTGAATCAGTTGACCTTTTACTCGTACAATAGTCACAGACACACAACACGTGAAGATAGTTATGTAAATGCTCTTGTGCTACTAACAAGGGAATGTTTAGCAGCCAGTTTCCTACAATTGCCAGAACTTCGTGCGCCCCCCGCAGCGCGCACTTTTATGAACTTAACGAAACTCTTGGCGCGAGTAAATTGCATCTGAAGTTTCAGTTAGTAATTTATGAAAATTGACACCCTTCATTAGCTGTAATCACAGCAGCGTCCGGCCGTTTAATTATTTTAAATGTGGCTTCAGAACTGAACATCTATGATAAGCTTCACAGAAGCCCGCGTCTCGTTCAAGCGAGCGGATAGACACACAGACACTTATGTCTGTTAATCACATAAATGGCCTTGAGCTGTTGGTGTTTCTATATTTAAAACATGAGGTAGTTATACGATGCAATCTGGTATGACCAATCAAAATTCTACCATGATTTTAACCAGTAACAGTGCAAAGGCTCCTGTCTATATAAACCCAATATTAGCTTCCTTTATACTCATTTAAGTTCTTATAGTTTTGCAGTACAGTCCAAGGTGTGTGTTTGTTCAGTGTGAATCTCATGAGAGAGGGTCTTTCTGCAATAAAAAATGGCGTCCCCACACCCACCGCTCTCGCTGACGAAGGTACATCGTCTCTCCATACAGATGCTGTTAGCAATCAATAGTTGTGGCGGGTGGGGTTCCACTTGAGCACCCCGGTGAGTAGCGTTAGCAGATGTGTGTGTCAGTGTGATTGATGGGCGACACTCATAGCACGTCCTGGGTGGTGCCCAGTGGTTAACACCATGGGAATGAGGTGTAGTGGACGATGTGCGATGTGCATTACCTCGTGTCTTTTAAGGTTCTTCGCCGCACCTGCCGGTGGAAAGGTTGCCGTCCATCTTCCGAGTGATGCGTCTTGCATCATCATGACAGTAGTGGCTTACAAATGTGCTGGAACAAATATAGTGTAAGGATGATTGGGTTATGTGGGAACTAGCCGAGTGAAGTGATCGAGTAGTTCCTAACAAGATTCACTAGAGAACCGAATATAGAACATGGTTACCGATGTAAAGCAAATTATGTCAGATGGCTTTAAGCATCAGTGACTTGAAAACCGATTACGAGAGTAGAACATCAACAGGTTTAGTCATGACGCAAACTTTACTAAAATCCAGTTGAATGTAACTGTAAGCAATTCCACAAAACAGCCTTGGAAAACCAAAAGAAATCTGGAACCCGCAAAGAGGAGGTTCAAAACAAGTTTATTCGCAATTCAGTGGAAATGAAATGATAGCTATATATTAGAAGTGGTATTCTTTCCTCATAATAAATATGTACTAATGCATCTAGTTTTGGTGATGTTCCGAATCTGTAACCTTACCCTAACTGTGTACTTTAAGCTGCGAGAGAGGGGAATGAATAACCTCTGATTTTCTCCAGAAAACTTGCCTTCATTTCCATACTAAGCTGATATTTTTACATACCATCGGCTTCTCCACAAAAATGTGAAGTTAGGTTACAGTATGAAGAATTAAATACTTCTGACGCAAATATTTTCATCATGGATTAGACAGAATAAGAAACGGATGAGGACTTCGGCACTGACGTGCACGTCATAAATGTTCATTGTAACTTTGTAATAATCGGGAGTAAGGGACGAAAAAATCATGCAGGTCAGATCCGGGATAATAGGCTCGGACGCCGGCGGGGTCCTTAATGTCTCCAGATATTACATCCTGCCTGCCCGCACCCCCCCCCGCCCGCCCGCCCGCCCGCCCACCTGCTGCCTGCCTGTCTGTCTGTCTGTCTGTCTGTCTGTCTGTCAGTGGGTCCATGGGCCTGTCTGTGTGTATGTGTGTCTGTCTGTGTTTCTGTCTTTCTGTCTGTCTGTCTGTCTGTCTGTCTGTCTGCCTGTCTCTCAGTCCATGGACAGCATAACTGCAAAACGAAAAGTCGGTTAAAAACCAAAGCTTGTATTTAAGTTTAATGTCCTTTAAGGATGCGACATGAAGATTTTGAAGAAAATTGCTCCACCCTAAACTACCCCTTACATGGAAATTTTTTCGAAAGTTTTGATTTTCTTGAAAATGGTTAAGATATTTTTATGGCAAATGAAATTTATATTTTGAATTTTCTGGCTATAGCCTATGTACTCCTGTTTAGTCTGGATGACTTTTGAATAACTCATAAACTATAAGGGATAGACAAAATCTTACTCTATAAAAAATATAGATCTGGCTAAAACACAATTTATATATATATATTCTGTGGAGGGAGCCTTAAACTTTCATCACGAGCAACATCGTTGTTTTTTTCTATATGTTAACCGTGCAAAGAGAACGGAAAGTCAAAGCTTTAAAATATTTGACTATCGCTCAAAGCTTACTGTATTCCCATGTTCCCCTTGTACCTACAAGGAAATAAGCAATAAGATAATTCCTGCAAATATTTATCTCAACTAACACGAAGAAGAAATAGGAATAAGAGTTTGTAAGAATGGTTAGTACAAGAGTAGAGAAAGTCATGTGAGTGTAATACATCAGAGTTTTTAGAGTTTGGGCCGCATTTTATGTTGTAAATTAATTTTTATCTACACTTTATTATCATTACAAGATACATCCGGTCATAGTTTCTGATGTGCGTTATCGAGTAAAGTACCTAAGATACATTAAGTTACATTTCTTATTTAGATGTAACACAAGTACAGTAGTTTAAAATAAAAAATTCACTTAAACGTTACAACGTGATATTAGTCTATTTGTGTTGTTGCCAAGAAGAAAATTGAGGACAACATTTGGAAAAATGTTTGCAAACCACACGGTTTACCTTATCAGAGGAACCGTACAAACCCATTCTATACATTTGTCTTCTTCTTCCTGTGGTTTCTTGATTCACATGACTCTTGAGAGGAAGGCGTTTCAGATGAATAGTGCAGCATTTCTGCTTCTAATCTCGCTTACGATAATGTTGCCAACGTTGGAATGTACATTCACGCTAGATTAAAGTAGAGAATTCGTTCAAAATAGCACAATTTAACTGTTATTTTCAGTTCATGCAGTATATTTAACTTATAAAACGTAAAGGATGTTTTCAACTGCTCCATGTTTTCCCCACTAATCATTTTCTGCCTTTTCTGTATTTTTAAAAAACACTGCCAGTGTGTTTGTCTTATGTGATATATCCTTGAGCCTTATATCGTGCAATTCCTATAAGAATAAGTCATCTGTTACATTTCTTTAAACGTTCATTTTGGCTTGGCCCAAACTAGTCCTATGGGATTGAGATCACGCATGTATGGGGCAAGTAAACGACATGTGGCCAAATAAAACCAAAAGACTCAATAACAACGTTATAACAATTGAGCAAAAATTCAGTCTAACAACTTTTGCAGGCTCAAAGAACGAAATATTTAACTTTCTGTCAGTTAATAGTATACTAGTTGCTCCTTCAAGTACAGGTAATGAAAGTAATAGAAGAAGAGCAGGAATAGCTTTAAGAGCCTCTTTAGGTTTGTTTGTTTCAATCTTCCCATAAAGATGTGCTTTACACATAGAACTGTCACTCTGAACCCCTTTGTTCTGCAACCCAACATCACACCACTCCTAGGCGGAGGATTATCTGCTTTACCATTACTTCCAACATAAAACTAGTAAAAAGTACGATTTTACAACTGAAATTAAGAGAAATTAGTTGTGAGTAAACGTAGCGCGAATAATATTGGGGTAAGTTGGGAACGTGACCAGCAGAGCAACGTTTGCATGGATGTTTACAACACTGCCCCTGAGCTGGGCCACATTGGAGGTTGAAAAAGATAGGCATCACATTAACGCATAGTTTAGTTGCTGCCAACAGGACGTGTTCTGTAGCACCGGCTTATACTTCAATAATAAGGTTTGCTATGAAAATCTGAATATGACCAGGTGGCAATGCGTTTATATCCTAGAGGTAAAAGCGTTTATACAAACATTGCCACCACAAGGATCATAAAACCGTTCAAAATACCTTTGTGCACCTTTTTATTACCCAGGACAATATTATGAAACCCGCTTAAATGAAAAACATTTCCACGTTTGCGGGTATGGAAATGTTTATGACTTTTCATTAGTCTCGCATTGGGGCGTTTCAGCAATTGGAAAAACGGGAGCGGTACAGACATCGCTTCCAAGTGACATTAAAAACTAACGCGACCGATTTTAAAGGCTAACGGTTGCAAAAGGAATCAAAGCCTATTCTTGTGAAAACATGAACTTTTTCACGCTTCAGTGGTCGGATTGCAAAGCTATGTGCTATCGATCGCTGGGGTAGTTTGGGGTGAGGGACCGACAATTACAACATAACAAAACGATCCTCTTCTAAAAATAGCGTTGGAGTAAATGTCATCGCAGCGGGGGCAAATTGCTACTTCTGAGGGAAATTTAACGGCGTTAGCGGGTCAAATTAAATTCTCGCAGCTCTGAACAACAGCTTTGTTGGAAAGCCTGTTAACACTACAAAGACTACACATCGCTTCGCGTACAGCACTCCTTACACACTCACAGGCACAACATGGTTTAAATGCCCAGCATTATCAGATACAATGCAACCAAACCACTCTGCTAATTTTAGATTTTGAGTACACGACATGTGTAATGTCCGCCCTAGCTCAAAAGGTTTAAATTTTTAAAAGGTTTGCACGTTTGCATACCATCTGTATACTTAAGAACCGATTACCACGAAAGATTGTGTTAATAACTAGGATGTGGCAGCCAGGAAGCACACGAGGATTCAGTACATGAGCCCAAAGGGCCTATTGTATTTCTGGAAACATCCAAGAGGAAGATACAACGACAGACTTAGTCACAAGCAGGGCTCCTAACGTTAACAGATATGAAATCCCGACGTGATCCGCGAACACAAATCTCCTGCTTGTTATGAAGAGGTCTCGTTGGGAGTTTGTCATACACCAGACGCCAGGACAGAGTTCCTCAAAGCAAACTGTATGCAACAGTCATTGGGGTATGATATCTCCGGGTGGTTTACCGGGCAAAAATGGAGTGAGTCGGGGTATTTAGTGTCGTACCGGCATGTTACCATGCTAACTCCGTTGGTTAAAGTAATAGGACGGAAATCGAAAGCTCCATAGTTAAAATTCAGTCTATAGCATTGCATTTTTAGTCCAATTCTGTTTTCAAGCCTGTACTGTACACAGGACATTTTGTTTCCATTGAAGACACAACTCAAAATGTTGAGAGAAAACCTTCACCAATGTGGAGGAAAGATAATGGTATAGGTTTAAGGGAGCTCAGCTACTAGGCCATTAGTGCTATAAAGACACTGCATCCAAGCACCAAGCATTTATTGTTGCATTTTTGAAAAACACAAAAATTCAACAATAAATTTCAACAATCAAGACGTCATGTGCCAAAAAGTCATTAAATATCTAGGTATCAAAATTCACCGCACCCTTGCAATAAAACCACATTATCATGAAGTATTGCAAAAGACTCGGCCAATACTTGGAACTATTACTTATCTTGCCAGACTCAACAGGCGAGGTCTCTCTCTCTCTCTCTCTCTCTCTCTCTCTCTCTCTCTCTCTCTCTCTCTCACCACAAATCCTCCGTCATCTCTACATAGCCCTTATTCCCCCAACTTAACCTACGCAGCAGTAGTCACCATGCCAGGCCTTCTAAAGAAAACGTGTACGCATCGCATTTAAACTCACACCAAATTTCAAGTACAACAATATATATAATTACACCTGAACCATCTCCATCGACCAACCTAGAGCGAAACTAATGTTAAACTACATCGATAATGCCCATACCAGACCATACAGACGATAACTAATCAACACAGCTCAGAAGATGAAACCCATTCAGCCAAAGCAACCTCTACTCACTCTCATCCAGATCTATGACAAGCAACAAGAAACCAAGCAACAAGAATTACAACATCTAAAACATTTCGCAAGCATTTAAAAACCAAATTCCCCGAACAAACCTTAATAAACATACATAAAGAAAAATAAAAGAGGTGTAGCAGCAACAAGAAAAAGCAGCCAAGAATAAGTAAACACTATCTTTTTGGGTAGCGACGGCAGCATGGTGTGTGACCACGGCAATTTCAAAAAAAAAAAAAAAAAAAAAAAAGAACAAAGAAGAAAAAAATTAATTATCTAACAAAGGAACAGTATACCACTCTAACCAAGGTATCTTTACCCAACCATAAAATAAAAGACAAGCTAGGCTGAAGAGGGGCCACTCCCTAAACATTCAATTGAATTTGACCAAGTATTGTAAAGTAAGGTCAAGTTGCCCCACATAGTTCAGATTTCAACCCAGTAGGGAATTTATCGAATGACCTCAATAAAACAATCAGACGTACTAGCATTTCCTTTAAGGATCATGTTACTAGAATAATTGGATAAAATGGAGCCGGCCTACACGATGAGAGGAATTTCACATATGGAATCACGGCTACTGGAAGTAATCAAACGTAAAGGATGCCCTACGAAGTATTAAGTCAACAGTGAGAGAGAAACACGATACCTGTCTGTTGACTGAATTTCCAGCAAGTACAGTCCGGTGCATGGAAATTTTCCGATGCTGTTAGTGTATTTTGGTGTGTCGCTTTATTTAATGTTGGCATAACCTTTTCACCAGTCATGTTCCACACCAGTCCTGGCTGTGCCAATCCCTTATTGGTTTGTATCAAAGTTCAATAACACAAGCAATGACTGATGAACAAGAGGCGTGCCCGAGTGCATAATGCAAGGAGAGGGTTAAGGAGGAATTTAACCCAAGTGCAACGATTGTCACCATCATCTCCTGGCTGTGTCCGTCGCTCATTGGTTTGATGTCATAACTTTGGGATTCAGTTTCGGGAACCAGGGAGAAGGACAAGGGGTGGGTCATATGAAACAGTTTTGTTGAATATATTGTCCTCTATACTATGCATGCCATTTGAAGTGAGCAAGTGATATGGATAACAAACCGGAAGTAATAGCGCTTCTTGAACAAGGATGTAATGTTGCAAGGGCTGCAGAACTACATAGAGTAAATGCCTCCAATTGGTGGAAGAAATATCAAGAATGGGGATACTGGACATGTGACTTAATTACTAGAACATTATCGCCTTGTGTTTTCCCCTTATGTTTGTCTACGTAACGAAAATATGTTTTTGTATGCTTGGTATATTTTGTGTAGATAGATTTTTTATAATTTGTTGTTTAACGATGCTGTCAATTGCTAGGATCACATCGGCGTCGCCGGTGTGCCGGAATTTTGTCCCACAGGAGTTCTTTTACATGCCAGTAAATTTACATGTCAATAAATCAGTAATGGAGCTGTCGTTTTTAACCACACTTAAAAACCATCGGTCAGAACCGGATTTGTTAGATAGAGGTTAAGTTGCAGCTTTAAATTATTTTGTAATGAAATGACATGATTCGAAATAAATATGCACAATGTGGAGTTCAAGTTATTACACAGATAATGAAACAGATAAATCTGCCTCATCTATCATTCCTTTCCCAAGAAAACTACACAAACCTGAGAAGGTTCATTCTTCGAAAAGGATTGGCAATCTGGCGTTTGCTCCTATCCTCAATAACTGCTGATAAAATAATCAAAGTCTGATGAGACACATATATGTTTCAATGTATCGTAAACTGTCTGGGCTTGTGGTTCACCTCCGCCATCGTGAAACAAAGTGCAGGCGCACGCCTTCCTGTCGCTGTGGCGTCGTGCCATTCACTACCAAGCTTCCTGCACCGGACTGTGCACTAAAACCTTTTTGACAACAGCTAGTGCAGAATAAAATAATACTTCGTTTGTTACTGTTGCAAAAGGCGTGGATATATTTGTATTTTTTCTTGCTTTAATGTTTAAAGCCATTTGAGTTTCAGTTTTGGTTGATGAACTTTGACCGATTATTTTGTATATTTAATGTATAAGCTTGCGTTGTTTGATGAGGTGTTTCCGTGAAGGAGGTAAGCTGAGGCGGGTACATCTGACCATTCCAGTGGGGGTATTAACACTATGATATGAGCATGGTTTGTGTGCGTTATCGCGATTGGAATGGCGGTAATAGAGTCGAATACCCCGAGGAAGCATTTATAACATTTACATTCTCCCCAGGGAATCGCTTCATTAACAGACATTGCCCTATAAGCTTTCATTCCAAGGTCAATAATAATGCGATAAATCTCCGACGCGTGGGAGAATTCGGCAAGCACTGGCTTAACCATGTAACAATTGCAATTTGCATTTCCCTAGCTGAGCAAGATTTTGGGCTCAGAGTGGAATACAGAATGACTCGCCCAAGTTTGGTAAAACCACCTTCACAGGGAGATACAACAAAACAATGTACTTCCAGCAGCCGCAAGAACGTCCGAAGTTGCGGATTATTATATTCCACTTGTTTAACTTTCCTGGGCAGTTTTTAACACCTACTTGGATAACGAAGGAACTATGGCAGTTTATGAAATTAATTGTGAGCAAAATATTTTGACTTGTTCATTTATCCATTCCTGCCTTAACATGCCTCTAGATAAATGACTACGATTACCACCATCGAGTTAATGCAGTATGCAGGTTAAGCGTGTAATTTTCCTGGCTAAGCTCTCTTGCTCACCTGTGTCTTTGTGGTAACAGCTTGGGGAGGTTTATAATTTGCACGATTTAAGCAGAAGTTGGCTGAAAGTGTTCAACATTTTTTTCCCTTCTTCACTGCTGCATACTCTTTTTGAAAGTGTAACCATCGAATTCCTTTTCAAAAATCTGATGTGTTGCACTCACATGACTTTCTCTACTTTTGTACTAACCATTCTTACAAACTCTTATTTCTATATCTTCTTCGTGTTACTTGAGATGAACATTTACAGAAATTATCTTATTGCTTATTTCCTTGTAGGTACAAGGGGAATACGGGAATGCAGTAGGCTTTGAGCGACAGTCAAATCTTTTAAAGCTTTGAGATCCCGTTCCTTGCACGCTAAACATATAAAAAAATGAACAACGATGTTGGATTTCAGAAAGCTTTAAGTTTTCGGAAACTGACACAAATAAAAAGGAATATCTCCGAAATGGTTCGCTCTACCCAAAGGAAAAAAATTATTGAGACAAATTGTGTGTGTTTAGCAAGATCTCATTTTTTGTATAGTAAGATGTTTATTACGGTTTACGAGTTATTCAAAAGCCATCCAGAGTAAACAGGACTACATACGCTATAGCCAGAAAATTCAAAATATAAATTTTATTTGCCATAAAAATATCCTATACATGTCATTTTAACCATTTCAAGAAAATGAGCTATTTTCTTCACAATCTTCGTGTCGCATCCTTCAAAAAGACTAAACTTAAATACCAACTTTGGTTTTTAACCGAATTTACGTTTTTTAGTTATGCTGTGCACGGACTGGCAGACAGACAGGCAGACAGACAGACAGACAGACACACACACACGCACGCACGCACGCACACACACACACGCACACACACAGACACCCACGAGCGCGCGCGTGGACGTTTTTCTAAAAATGCTTAGTTTGGATTCAGGGGAGTCTCAAAACATATATTTCCGGTGAAATCTCGACATTGAGTTTTTGGGTGGAATACAGTACTTCCTCTACCTACCAGTCGAGAAAGTAAAAATGAGCGAAATGGTCCCGCAAATGGTAATGCATGAGAGTGGTACTCCGGAGGTCCCAATTTCGATTCCAGGTTTTTCAGGTCAATAGGTGAATCCTGCGTTAGATGCTGTAGCATGGCGAATTGTCATTGCCTTGTCATGTTTGAGGGTGAGTGGACAGGGTGTGAGCTCTCCCAGCGTCATGATCTCACACCTGGAGACGTTAGGGGGCCCTCCTGTTCGGCCTCACTACTTCCTCACGAGGGCTCCGTGTGCAAATACTGTACCTCTCATGTACTTGCCCTACTGTCTCTTAAAAGTTTAATGCTGCGCTGCAACAAAACTGCCACATAAGTAGTTATTCCCTTCTTTAGCTAATGGATCAATAAACTATTGAGATCTGTAAAATATAGGTGGTTGCAAGTATGACATTATAGGATCCGTTAACTATTCCCTTCTTTAACGAGAGAAGCAGCAGAATGGTTGAGCTTATAAAGTCGGCATACGTCCAGGTTTGTTTTCCATTGACAAAGTCGTTTTGTATTTTCTGCAAGCCAAAAGTGGAGAACAAAAGGAATTGAATTAAAATTTTCTCTGAATGGGACAAAATATTATTGTCTGCATTAGTTTCGGAAAACAAGAATAGTATAAAATAAATTCATGGATGCGGTTACAAACAAATTGAAGTAAGAATTTGGCAACATGAGATGTGCATCACAGACTGCTTGGAGTTTAATATACAAGTAACCTGTCCTGTTTCTGAACATTTCTCTTTCCACCCGGTTTGAATTTAATGTCACTAGTTTATAACACCATAACACTAAGGAAATCACTATCATAGAAACCTTTCTTCACAGTTTCTAAGCAATTGGCTTGTGGAATATTTATGTGCTCATTTGTACAATATTGAACCTCACGCGTCCTGTCATTTAATAATGTACATTTTTAATCATGAATATGATTTCTTATTACATCTGAAAGGCTCATGTTGCGTAATAAGGATGGGTAATCAACAGCTAACTTTGTGGCGACAGGGCATGCTTCTTGCAGTCAGTTTTCCACTCTGCAGCCCCACCACATGCAAGATATCTATGAATGCTTGTTTGGAGAACCTAAATCTAATTTCAAATTCCATGAAAAGCGTTGCACCTCTATCTAAAAAGCATAAACTCAGACAGATCGAATATATCCTCTTCGTCAGACGAAGATTCTACAATGAAGTATATATAGGAATGCAACACTTTCCAGGATAAAACTATAATTCTATACAAATATCAATCGATAATAATGCATATAGAAATATTTTATTTACTTTTATCCGAAGATGACATTTCCATGTAGAAATTAAGAGGAAATCATATGATTAAAGCAATAATGGCGGCAATCCACTATTTCTGGATCCAAGATTCAACCTATAGTTTAAAGGGTCGATTAGCGATCCAATAGCATTTGGAGTCGGCCTTGCCACACATTTCAGGATCCAAGATTCGACCTATAGTTTAAAGGGTCGATTAGCGATCCAATAGCATTTGGAGTCGGCCTTGCCACACATTTCAGGATCCAAGATTCGACCTATAGTTTAAAGGGTCGATTAGCGATCCAATAGCATTTGGAGTCGGTCTTGCCACACATTTCACGATCTAAGATTCGACCTACAGTTTAAAGGGTCGATTAGCAATCCAATAGCATTTGGAGTCGGCCTTGCCACACATTTCAGGATCCAAGATTCGACCTATAGTTTAAAGGGTCGATTAGCGATCCAATAGCATTTGGAGTCGGCCTTGCCACACATTTCAGAGGCAAATGAATACTTTAGCGCTGACGAAACCTATAAATGCATTCTTGCAACCCAGTATAAGACTTTTAAGTTTGTCTTAGCTTGGGCGTCTTGGTCTCCCGGTTTTCTTCTTTGATTTCAGTTTCTTTTAATCTGACCGGTGCTAATGACTTCTCCGGTTTGGGGCCTAAAACGTCACTTAGTCACTAGCCCTCATAAGGAAATAATCCTCAAGACATTTCTAATGACCAATTCTAATGCAATAAAAGGAGTTTCTATTCCTTTCTTGGCCAGTCACTTCACTGTCCAAAATACCAAAGTGAATTTCCATTTAGTTTCGTGTGCAGATTGTTTCTAACACTAAGTGAATTTTGAAGGCACTTCCAAAAGCGACATGTGTTTCTGTGCAGTACATAAGTTTAAATCGTGCTGTTGTGCTAATTTGCTAACGTTGTATGTATCAATCGCAATTTAATCCCTAATTTACCTGTTTAAAATGCTGTATTGTGCCAGTTATTAAGCACTAACGCTGAGTGTACTTTTAGCAGATTCTTTTTCAGTATAACGCATGGCGTGTTTAACTAATGAGTAATTACCGGCGGCGAGAAGAGGCAGCCATGTTTTGGGGCTACACATAGTTATCCCACTAAATTTGTTAACAACGTTTTGTTGTCATATTTAGTCCCATCTTCTCTGTGACTATATAAATCAAAGCGAAGTGCTTAACACTAGATGGGTGTATGGACAGCTGCACTAACAACATGAGTAGGTATTTGTTTTATTAGCCAGGAATTATCGGTACAACCATGTAGGTTTTGACAGTTGTTTGGCGCACATTGCAGATAAATATTGGAAAGGATTATCGGTGAAAGCCTCGCTCTTAATGATGAAAATTCCATCGGGGATGATCCTGTTCTAAAAGTGTGCACCTCTAGGAAATAGAAGCAGTCACGGGAACCAAACTGAGTAAACAAATAAGCGTTCAAAATATAACATAAAACTGAAGCTATTTCTCTCTAAGAATTCTTCTTTCTTTGAAAACATCTAAAATTCACACTTTAACATTCACGTGACGTTGTTTACTGCCGATTTACATGTAGCCCTTATACGTCCTACGTGTTACGTTTACATGTAGCCCTTATACGCCCTACGTGTTACGTTTACATGTAGCCCTTATACGCCCTACGTGTTACGTTTACATGTGGCCCTTATACACCCTACGTGTTACGTTTACATGTAGCCCTTATACGCCCTACGTGTTACGTTTACATGTAGCCCTTATACGCCCTACGTGTTACGTTTACATGTGGCCCTTATACACCCTACGTGTTACGTTTACATGTAGCCCTTATACGCCCTACGTGTTACGTTTACATGTAGCCCTTATACGCCCTACGTGTTACGTTTACATGTGGCCCTTATACGCCCTACGTGTTACGTTTACATGTAGCCCTTATACGCCCTACGTGTTACGTTTACATGTAGCCCTTATACGTCCTACGTGTTACGTTTACATGTGGCCCTTATACAACCTACGTGTTACGTTTACATGTAGCCCTTATACGCCCTACGTGTTACGTTTACATGTAGCCCTTATACGTCCTACGTGTTACGTTTGCATGTAGCCCTTATACGCCCTACGTGTAACGTTTACATGTAGCCCTTATACGCCCTACGTGTTACGTTTACATGTAGCCCTTATACGCCCTACGTGTTACGTTTGCATGCAGCCCTTATACGCCCTACGTGTTACGTTTACATGTAGCCCTTATAGCCATTAGGTAGAACCGGTTTTCGCTCTGTTCTTTCACAGTTTTCCGCTTAGATCGTCACTAAGTGAGGGGAAGTAAGTGAATGTTTTCACGCCTGGTGAGCAGTGTTTGTCAGGCCCCTTCTATGGTTTAAGAAACTATAAATATATGCAATTGGAGTAACGTTGAATGTCTGTTCGACTTCATATTTCCGGGACCAGATTTTGTAAAGTTCTCCACTAATCCCAAATGACCTAGCTGTCGACGGGCCCTTAAACCCACTCTCCACTAATGGCAGAGGAAAATATGTATATTGCATAACAAACGTACCATTTTCATGAAAACTAATAGGCTTTTCAATTTGACGAACAAAGTATGTTCTGGTAGCGTGCTTTAGCCTGCTTCTCCACGTTAATGACAATAATAAGCACATGCATGACAAAGCCGTGCCCCTATTGCTGATCATTTAGGTGAAAAGGAGCATTAGATCTGCAATGCGTATGTCTGAGTGTAATAGTATTCCGCAAAATTACATACTTTAACATAAATTATTGAAATTAACAGTAAAGCTGTATGGAAAACGAAAATAGAGATGTATTCGACCTGTTGTTTTCTAACACACACACACACACACACACACACACACACACACACACACACACACACACACACACACACCACAGACACCACACACACACACTCACACACACACACACACACACACCACAGACACCACACCACACACACACACACACACACACACACACACACACACCACAGCACACACACACAGACACACACACAGACACACACACACACCACACACACACACAGACACACACACACACACACACACACACCACACACACACACACAGACACACACACACACCACAGCACACACACACACAGACACACACCGAAGTTAAAACCTTCATAGAAGAGGGATTGAAAATAAAACAATGTATAATCCTAACAAGCCTTGACGTCAAAGGTGCATTTAATGCCGCCTGGTGGCCCAGTATTCTCAAGAACTTAAAAGAATGGGAATGTCCGAGAAACATCTACAACTTAGCATTAGATTTCTCCAACCACAGGAAAGCAAAAATCACAATAAACAATTACACAATGGAAAAAGAAGTTCAGAAGGGCTGTCCACAAGGATCCTGCTGTGGCCCAGGCTTTTGGAACACAATGTATAATTCCCTATTGAATACTGATTTCAATAGGAAAACTAAAGCCATGGCATTCGCAGATGACCTTGTCATATTAACAAGAGGCTCAAGCAAAGTAGAAGCAGAAAACATAGCGAATCAGGATTTAATTAAAATTCAGAACTGGGCCACTGACAACAAAATAGAATTTAACGAAAAGAAGTCGAAGACTAGTCATATCAAGAAAGCGAACGGACAATTGGGACGTCAATATCTACTTAAACAACAAGAAGCTTAACCAAACTGAAGAAATGAAATACTTGGGCATATGGTTTGACAGTAAGTTTAACTTCAATGCACACATAGACCACACTGCAGGAAAATCAATCACACTCATCCACATGTTATCACGGACAGCTAAACTACAATGGGGATTAGGACACAAAGCACTAAAAACAATATACGAAGGAGCTATAGTCCCAATAATGACATATGGCTCACCAGTGTGGATAGACGCTTTAAGAAAAATAAAAAATCTAACAAAATATAAAAGGATACAAAGATTGATTAATATAAAAACTGCTAAAGCCTACCGAACTCTCTCATACGAGGCATCATGCGTAGTAGCAGGCGTTCCACCCCTACAAATAACCATAGAACAATATGTAAGAACCTACCTGGCAACAAAAGTCAACAATCAAGAATATGACGCACCGCTGGAAGTCAGGTATTGGAGACACCCTGCGGAAATACCAATAATAGATGAGGTAGATAACAACAATGAATATGCAGTTGAAATGTACACCGATGGTAGCAAAACTGGTGATAAAGTTGGGGCAGCAGGGATCATCTTCATCCATGGCAACCTGGCATACAAATTAAAGTTCAAGTTGCATCCACGATGCACGAATAACCAGGCTGAACAACTGGCAATATTAAAAACACTTAAAAAACTAGATGAGCTTGGATATGGAGAATGCGATGAAAAACGAGCTGCATTATTCACAGACAGTAAGATAACTCTAGATCTGCTCAGGAACAACATGAAACATAACCAGCTGATAGAAGCAATCAAAACCAAAATCCTTGAACTTTCAAAATCAAAGTGGACACTACATTTCGGCTGGGTGAAAGGACATGCGGGAATACACGGAAATGAACTTGTGGACAGACTAGCAAAACAAGCTGCCGCGGAAGACACTGAAATAATATATGACAAAGTATCAAAAGAAGCAATAGTAACTAGAGAGAAAGAAACTGCACTCGAAGAATGGCAACAACAATGGACAGCATCAAGGAAAGGAGCAGTAACCAAAGAATATTTCCCATCCGTGAGAAGAAGATTGAAGCAACGGTTACCAATATCTCCGGAGTTCACAGCAATGATAACAGGACATGGAAAGCTAAGATCATATCGCCACAGGTTTGGATTTTTAGATAACCCAATGTGCAAATGTGAAGAAGAGGACCAAACAGTAAACCACATTATATTTCGATGCAAAATACTAAACAACCAGAGAAACGCAATGATTAGGAAGATACAAAGTAAAGGTGCTACTTGGCCCATAAACAAAGAAGAGCTTGGAAACAATTTCATACAACCTTTCGTTAACTTCATTAATGCTATACAATTCACAGAAATAGAATGACTTAAGTTCAAATATATATAATTTCTACTCATTACCAAAATTGCAATCAGTATCATTGTCCAAACACAGTTCAATACTCTACTGCTGTTACAAGTATAATAATATTTGCCTTTCACTATATGATAAGTACCAGATTTATGATTTTGTAAATGTTCAAATAGAACATCACCAACATGTACATGTATATAAAATGTAAATTGTATGTAAATAAATAAATTCAAGCATGTAGTATTCATATGGAATGGGGCATGCATTTTAAAAAAAAAAAAAAAAAAAAAAAAAAAAAAAAAAAAAAAAAAAACCACACAGACACACACACACCACACACACACACATACACACACACCACACACACCACACACACACACACACACACCACAGACACCACACCACACACACACACACACACATACACACACACCACACACACCACACACACACTCACACACACCACAGACACCACACACACACACTCACACACACACACACACACACACACACACACACACACCACAGACACCACACCACACACACACACACACATACACACACACCACACACACCACACCACACACACACCACAGCACACACAAACACACACAGACACACACATACACACACACACATACACACACAGACACACACAGACACCACACCACACACACACATACACACACCACAGACACCACACCACACACACACACACACTCACACTCACACACACCACACCACACACACACACACATACACACACCACAGACACCACACCACACACACACACACACACACAGACACACACACACACACACACACACCACAGCACACACAAACACAAAGCTATCCATTTGAATGTTTGATGGAATTGAGTTTATCCTGTGACTACTAAAGAAGGGATTAGTGCTCAGTGATATGTAAACTGGCCAGGTACTCAGCTTAGTGCCTATAATTAGGATTTTGGCAGCCCACCTTTAACTTTGAGGGTAAGCCAGTGTTCCTTCAAACTCACAGTGTGCTAATTTTCCTTTTCTCGCTCATTACTACTCATCTAATTTTCCGTACTTTAAGTGCTGCTCTCTAACACTTTAAAAGGAATAACTCATAGTTCAGTTTTCTATATCAGCATTCTAAATCGTTCAAGTGATAGCTTCTGAAAACTCACATTTGGAAGATCCTGGTTCATTCAGCACATTTGTTTATAAACTGTTAACTCCCTATCTTACTGCGTACGGCACCACAGCAGGCGGACACTGGTGTGTTACTAGAAATTATATTTGGAAAGAGCCACAGCAGAAGCGGGGGGGGGGGGGGCGGTGCTGTACGGTCCCAATGGGGTTTGAGTCTATGCCTTAATGACCTCGTGACCAGTTAGCGCTACCAGAGTTCTGGGATACACTCTTACGTACCACGAATTCCCCTGTAGAATGGTTGCCATCTTTAATTTGTTTCTCCGTTATTAAGTGCTGTAGGGTCAGGTGCGCTGGATGGTGATGTGCGTTGTCCGCGGTAGTTGCGCTCTAAGGAGACAATTGCTGGTAACCTGAACATTGGAACTTTCTCCAAAGGCATGTACCTATCTAGGATAGGGGAAGAACATTATGTAACCGCTGCGCTGAGACTGTGGGCTTCAGATCTAGTGCTGGAGGTTCAGCACACACGTGGCTGCACTTGTAAAACCATCCCCCTGCGTGATCAACCTGTACAGTCTCGTATTACGTGTAGGTATATAGGAAAATGCAAAGCCTTTCCGCAATAGCATAGTCGCCGGCTGCATACAACCTTTGTCAATAAAGTCGTGTAACATTCGCGTAGATGAACTATGAACGGCAGTTACCTTACTGTCCTTCAAAGTAGTCCGCTCCCATTGCTATGCACCGCTGAGACTGGAAACATTGCAAGAAGGCTTCCTTTGGGATGGTGTTCCGGTAGAAGTTCCTTGTGGATCTTGCCATGACCATCGAACGAGCATCGGCTCTGACCTTTGTCCGGCGAGGTGATGACGGCGAAAGCCATACCATGCTTTGCCGTTTCGTTTCAGGGTCGTACCTGAGACAGCAGGACAGTACGGTTCAGGAAATCCAGTGTCACATCCGCAGTGATGCCTCTAAAAGTGCCACGAGACGACATGTTTTCCTCTTCCCTAACCTTTGGGTAAAAATCTGTCGCACGGATTCACGGTTAATCTGCAGTTTATCCGCTATCATGCGCACAGTTAATCGTTGATCGTTCATTATTGTCCTCACTTTCTCAATGTTTTCGTCATTGACGGTGGTCGCCGGCCTTCTGCTTTTGGGGATTGTCAGAAACACTTTCCCGAACTCCTCGAAAACGGGCGAACCACTCGTACACACACTTCATGGGCAGTGCTTGATTGCCATAAACACGTACCAGCATCGCACGCGTTTCCTGCTGTGTCTTGCCAAGATTAAAACAAAGCTTGAAATTGATCCTTTGGTCGTTCACAGTGCAAACCTTTCACACTTTGCCACACTGTTCAACTGAGCCACGGTGGGGGCAGGATGCCAACACCGGCCACTACGCAGGTGCACCGTTGTGTGCGCCGGTGTTGCCTTTTTTTATTATTACCAGCGTAATGTCATATCGGACGGTCCGGTGTTGCCCATTCGACTGTCCGACCTCATTCACTGAATTTTGTCAGAGGTTGTATCAAAGCAGGCTCAAGGTCAGCCACCTCACACCACTACGTTCCTACGCGGCCGGCGACAACGGCCGGGCAGAACAAAGGCATGTTCTGGACAGTACAAGAAGCTTCTAGAATACGTCGATTAGGATAAATCGACGGCACCTGATTCTCGACTACTTAAGCTAGTCGAACAGGTAGAAATTTTTGTCAGTATTGGGTGGTCAATGTTGTTCGTGGTAGTTGTTTGTTGTGGACAGTATTTGTATCAAGGTTACGATACAACAGAACAGCTTTGAGTTGTAAGGTCACGACGAGCTGTAAATTGTGTTTACAATAAAACAGAGAAGTGTGTTTTGTGATTCAATTTTAGAAGAAATAAAGCGACATTAAAAGTAAATGGACTTAGCATTTTTCACAGTATTTAGTTATGGTGGAGAATTTTAAATACCTATGTGTGAACCAAAGTGCTAACAAGCAAACTTCTGCAGCCAGGAAGAGGTAGGTGCGCAGGAAAACGAGTTAGGTATACGGTTTGGGGAGGAGAGATGTTAGAGAAGTATTACTGTTCTGGATATTGGTTTAAATCATAATTCAGAAACATGTCTAAATTTTGGGATCTAAAAGCCTGTTTGAGTTACTTGGTGGACAATTTAGTCCATCTGCGTGCCACCCTTTCAGTCACGTGAATGCAACTAATATAAAAAGAAGCTAGTGAAGTAAATATGTCCAAATATCCCATAAGGGATGAAAATGTGAAACTAAAATTGATATAAGTCCTCCATAAGTTGAGGGAAAACACAAAAAGAAGAAAATTCATTTAGTGCTTACAAAAGGAATTGTACAGATGTGTTATAATATGAGAAAGCGATAGTTTAACTCAGTGTGTGGATGAAAGATGAATCTTGGTGAATTAATAACCCAATGGCAATAGATGTTTTGAAGAGAATCCTTGCGCAGGTTATAATTGCGTTTTCTACATTGCGTCGCATATCTGAAATGGAAGCAAATGTGGAACATGAACACCGTGGTTAACGGGAATTAGGACATCACCAATGAACCACAGCGACGCTGTGCAAGGAAGGTCCCAAGGTGCACGCCTGGAACAACCCAAATCAAAATAATGACGGATTCACCTGCAGCAGTGGCATCGGTATAAAGCAACAAAATTGTCAGTGGAAGACCCGGAGGGAGTACAAAGCCCAGACCCCAAGCCACAAAGCCACGAAGGAGTACTACGATCACAGAGAGTGGCGGATCGCTGCACCAAAGCAAATAACTTGCTACGGTCAACGTTTTTGGCAACGTACATAAAGTAAGGCTGAAGCATAGACTCCTGCAGTGGGCAGAAGTGAGGTATGCAGCGGCCGTGCGGTAGTATAGCTCTCTTGGGTCCCTATCCTATGTTGTGGTTGCGTGGTTGCGTACAATGACACCGCAGCTAGGTGCTCCTAGCACGTGCTGTACTCCACTGGCTACTGGCTAAAGTAAGATATCAATTGTTCCCTACCGAATGGAAGCGGGGTGGCGGCCAACTCTGCTCCAGCCAACGACTGATGCGGCCGAGAATACTTTTCCCATGTGAGCAAATCAAGAGATAGGCAGGCGTTGGTTCCTCTTTACTGTTGTCATGTCAAATTATAATATGGACAATAACGTGTGACGCTCACTCTAACCTTGCGGGCGTCGGAAGGCAAATGCTGGAGTCATTTCCTGTGTACCACGATTTTCCTTTCAATCCCTTCAGGTGTGGTTTAGGTTTCGTGGCCTGTGGCGATCCCGGACGGATGGTGCGGAAGTTTGCTCCCCGTGGAAGCTAGGGGGTTGCTTAGCTGACGGCCACTCATCACCCTATCTAGACAACTCCAGCTCCAGTAGTGGTCTTCGAGCCTCGAAATGGCTCTCTGGCCTGTAGCCTCCTATAATCCTTTCACTTCATCTCTTTCCTTTGAGGGGAGGTAGCTGCAGTATAATCTGTGTAGGTCTAACTGAGCGAGGTGTCACCCTCTATGTATAGTCTTAACCCTCCCTATATTAAGCAAAGGAAGTATTGTATTTCATCCAAAAATTCCATACCAAGATTTCATTGGACATGCACGTTTTAAGACCCTCATCAGGCCATGTATGTGAATCTGTGTCTTTGAAGAGCGTTCCTCAAAAACGAAATGTCGGTTAAATACAAACTAAACATTTAAATTCAGCATCTTGCAAGGGTGGAACCAGAAGATTTTCAAGGAAATACCCTAATCCTGAATCACCCCTTACATGGAAAATGTTTCGAAAGTTGTTCTTTACTCAAAAATGGCTCTAACGATTTTTAGTACAATATGATGCACTTAAGATATTTTAATGATAAATGACATGTGTGTCTTGCATTTTCTGGGAGTACCCCGTTAAGTTCTTTCATTCCGAAATACTTCTGCATATATATTATTAGAATAGTTCAAGAATGGAAACAAACAGTAAATAGTGGAATTCCGTTGACAAGAAGTAAAATAGTCCAAACATATTATATGCGGATGATCAAGTTTTACGCTCAAATTCTGAACACAGTTTGCAAATGGCAGCGTACAAACTATTCAAAATCGCCGGCAGATATCACATGAAAATTTCTGTCACAAAATCTAAAACAATGTCAATGTGTGGAAAAACTATACAAGGTGTGAAAATCGACATTGATGGAAAATTTATAGAGCAAGTATCTGATTTCTAATACCTAGGAAGTGTATTCGCGGATCACAAGTGTGATATTAATACAAAATTACAAAAATATAATAAATTGAACAGGTAATAAGGAGGCATTTTGGCAAACAGATGATGACCGATACAAAATAGAAGATCACAAAAAAAGCTGCTCTCTGAGACGGAAGTGAAATTTGGATTTTAAATAACAGAAATTCACATAAATTTGAAGTAGCCCAAATGCGTTTTTGCGACCACTGTTAGGACTTACTAGATTGGACCACCAAAGGAATACGGACATTAGAAAAAACCTTGGAGTACCAAGTTTGACTGAGGCAATACAAAAATCCAAACCAGAATGGAAGTCATTTGATGAGAATGGAAAGAACTAGACTCCCAAAATTGGCATTCCAGTACGCTCCATCTGGCCACAGGGACCAAGGAAGACCATAACAGCGGCAGAAAGACCAAGACCATCTTCACTAGGATTATCATTACAGGCTACATGGTCTAAACCAACCTTGTTCATCATGATGATGGTGGTGGTGGCGGTGGCGGAGGTGTTGGTAGTGGTGGTGGTGGCGGTGGTGGTGGTGATGATGGTGGTGGTGGCGGTGGCGGAGGTGGTGGTGTTGGTACTGGTGGTGGTGGTGGCGGTGGTGGTGGTGATGATGGAGGTGGTGGTAGTGGCGGCCGTGGCGGTGGTGGTGGTAGTGGTGGTGGTGGTGGCGGTGGTGGTGGTGATGATGGTGGTGGTGGTGGCGGAGGTGTTGGTAGTGGTGGTGGTGGCGGTGGTGGTGGTGATGATGGTGGTGGTGGCGGTGGTGGTGATGATGGTAGTGGTGGTGGTGGTGGTGGTGGTGGCGGCCGTGGCGGTGGTGATGGTGATAGTGGTGGTGGTGGTAGTGGTGGTGGTGGTGATGATATTGGAGGTGGTGGTGGTGATGATATTGGAGGTGGTGGTGGTGATGATGGTGGTGATGATGGTGGTGGTGGTGGTGATGATGATGGTGGAGGTGTTGGTGGTGATGATGATGGTGGTGGTGGTAGTGGTGATGATGGTGGTGATGGTAGTGGTGGTGATGGTGGTGGTGGTAGTGGTGATGATGGTGGTGGTGGTAGTGGTGGTGATGGTGGTGGTGGTAGTGATGGTGATGATGATGGTGGTGGTAGTGGTGATGATGGTGGTGGTGGTGGTGGTAGTGGTGGTGATGATGGTGGTGGTAGTGGTGGTGGTAGTGGTGATGATGGTGGTGGTGGTAGTGGTGGTGATGATGGTGGTGGTGGTAGTGGTGGTGATGATGGTGGTGGTGGTGGTAGTGGTGGTGGTGATGGTGGTGATAGTGGTAATGATGGTAGTGGTGGTGGTGGTGGCGGCCGTGGCGGTGGTGATGGTTTTAGTGGTGGTGGTGGTGATGATATTGGAGGTGGTGGTGGTGATGATGATGATGGTGGTGGTGATGATGGTGGTAGTGGTGATGATGGTGGTGCTGGTAGTGGTGGTGATGGTGGTGGTGGTAGTTGTGATGATGGTAGTGGTGGTGAAGATGATGGTGGTGGTAGTGGTGATGATGGTGGTGGTGGTGGTAGTGGTGGTGATGATGGTGGTGGTAGTGGTGGTGGTAGTGGTGATGATGGTGGTGGTGGTAGTGGTGGTGATGATGGTGGTGGTGGTAGTGGTGGTGATGATGGTGGTGGTGGTAGTGGTGGTGGTGATGGTGGTGGTAGTGGTAATGATGGTAGTGGTGGTGGTGGTGGCGGCCGTGGCGGTGGTGATGGTTTTAGTGGTGGTGGTGGTGATGATATTGGAGGTGGTGGTGGTGATGATGATGATGGTGGTGGTGATGCTGGTGGTAGTGGTGATGATGGTGGTGCTGGTAGTGGTGGTGATGGTGGTGGTGGTAGTTGTGATGATGGTAGTGGTGGTGAAGATGGTGGTGGTGGTGGTAGTGGTGATGATGATGGTGGTAGTGGTGGTGATGATGGTGGTGGTGGTAGTGTTGATGATGCTGGTGGTGGTAGTGGTGATGGTGGTGGTGATGATGGTGGTGGTGGTAGTGGTGGTGATGATGGTGGTGGTGGTAGTGGTGATGGTGGTGGTGGTAGTGGTGGTGGTGGCGGCCGTGGCGGTGGTGAAGGTGATAGTGGTGGTGGTGGTAGTGGTGGTGGTGGCGGCCGTGGCGGTGGTGAAGGTGATGGTGGTGGTGGTAGTGGTGGTGATGATGGTGGTAGTGGTGGTGGTAGTGGTGGTGGTAGGGGTGGTGGTAGTGGTGGTGGTGGTAGTGGTGGTGGTGTGATGATGGTGGTGGTGATGATGGTGGTGATGATGGTGGTAGTGGTGGTGGTGATGATGGTGGTAGTGGTGGTGGTGATGATGGTGGTGGTGATGATGGTGGTGATGATGGTGGTGGTGGTGATGATGGTGGTACTGGTGGTGGTAGTGGTGGTGGTAGTGGTGGTGGTAGTGGTGGTGGTAGTGGTGGTGGTGATGATGGTGGTGATGATGGTGGTGATGATGGTGGTAGTGGTGGTGGTGATGATGGTGGTGATGATGGTGGTAGTGGTGGTGGTAGTGATGATGCTGGTGATGGTGGTGGTGGTGATGATGGTGGTGGTGATGATGGTGGTGATGATGGTGGTGGTGGTGATGATGGTGGTACTGGTGGTGGTAGTGGTGGTGGTAGCGGTGGTGGTAGTGGTGGTGGTAGTGGTGGTGGTGGTGATGATGGTGGTGGTGATGATGGTGGTGATGATGGTGGTAGTGGTGGTGGTGATGATGGTGGTGATGATGGTGGTGGTGGTGATGATGGTGGTGATGATGGTGGTAGTGGTGGTGGTGGTGATGATGGTGGTGATGATGGTGGTGGTGGTGGTGATGATGGTGGTGATGATGGTGGTGGTGGTGGTGGTGATGATGGTGGTGATGATGGTGGTGGTGGTGATGATGGTGGTGATGATGGTGGTAGTGGTGGTGGTGGTAGTGGTGGTGGTGGTGATGATGGTGGTGGTGGTGATGATGGTGGTGATGATGGTGGTAGTGGTGGTGGTGATGGTGGTGATGATGGTGGTAGTGGTGGTGGTGGTGATGATGGTGGTGATGATGGTGGTGATGATGGTGGTGGTGGTGGTGGTGATGGTGGTAGTGGTGGTGGTGATGGTGGTGATGATGGTGGTAGTGGTGGTGGTGGTGATGGTGATGATGGTGGTAGTGGTGGTGGTGATGGTGGTGATGATGGTGGTGATGATGGTGGTAGTGGTGGTGATGATGGTGGTGATGATGGTGGTAGTGGTGGTGGTGATGGTGGTGATGATGGTGGTAGTGGTGGTGGTGATGGTGGTGATGATGGTGGTAGTGGTGGTGGTGGTGATGGTGGTGGTGATGATGGTGGTGATGATGGTGGTGGTGGTGGTGGTAGTGGTGATGGTGGTGGTGATGATGGTGGTGATGATGGTGGTAGTGGTGGTGGTGATGGTGGTGATGATGGTGGTAGTGGTGGTGGTGGTGATGGTGGTGGTGATGATGGTGGTGATGATGGTGGTGATGATGGTGGTAGTGGTGGTGGTGATGGTGGTGATGATGGTGGTAGTGGTGGTGGTGGTGATGGTGATGATGGTGGTAGTGGTGGTGGTGATGGTGGTGATGATGGTGGTGATGATGGTGGTAGTGGTGGTGATGATGGTGGTGATGATGGTGGTAGTGGTGGTGGTGATGGTGGTGATGATGGTGGTAGTGGTGGTGGTGATGGTGGTGATGATGGTGGTAGTGGTGGTGGTGGTGATGGTGGTGGTGATGATGGTGGTGATGATGGTGGTGGTGGTGGTGGTGATGATGGTGGTGATGATGGTGGTGGTGGTGATGATGGTGGTGATGATGGTGGTAGTGGTGGTGGTGGTAGTGGTGGTGGTGGTGATGATGGTGGTGGTGGTGATGATGGTGGTGATGATGGTGGTAGTGGTGGTGGTGATGGTGGTGATGATGGTGGTAGTGGTGGTGGTGGTGATGATGGTGGTAGTGGTGGTGGTGGTGATGACGATGACGATGATGATGACGATGATGACGATGACGATGACGATGACGATGATATTTTGCAGAGTTAAACATTTCCGAGATATCTGTTGCTACTGGCCTGAATTTTTCAATTCTTGTACTTTTCTGAAAAGTGAAGTCAGAATTGCTGTCTTCTTTCTGTTTTGTCTCTTGGACATACAAAATGAACGGAATTTAAAAGCTCTCACGGAGCGGCCAGCTCTCTGAAGGTTTCACTGTTGCTTATAACTAATGTATTGCTTTAGTCCATAATGTATTCCCCTATAAGTTAGTCCACGACACCTGAGATTGGTTTAATTACATATCATATATTTTAAAATATAATACCACGAAGTTAGAGACTCCTAAGGGACTAAAGAGTAATGCAGTGTGGTGTTGTGGTGTTTTGGGACAGTGCACTCATTGTCAGCTCGAAGCGATACTGCCTTTCAGTCAATCAGAAGCTGCTTATGGACATGAATGTTGATTTCAGCAATACAGGCAAGGCTAGACCTATTTATCCTGTTAAACCTCCGGTTGCAAGAGATGGGTCAGATTGTAAGAAGCGCTACTAGATCTGATGCCGGCAGACACAATGCAGCGGAATCCCTAACATTTTCCTAGATTGAACATTCGTGGCCGCTCATTCGATACCTTCCTTTCCTTGCCGATTTGGGCAGAGGGTGAATCTGATATTTTCAACTATTATATGAAATTAATATCTAAGGAAACAGGGGAAACGCTTCTGTAAAGTATTTTGAGAGCTATATTATGATTCAACTGTTACAGTAACGAACTAGAGTTTCACGTTTAACCTAAAAATTCACCATATATTTATTTTTGACATGCCATTGAACAGTATCTGTTGAAGATAGCAATAAGAAAATGATGTCAAGTGCTGATTGGTTCAGCTTGCAGCCGATGGAAATGGACGCGGGATGCTAAACAATTTCAAACTCTTTCAGAATGATTACGACTTTCCAAGCTCTGGCAGTTTTGAAATGCATTAAAGGAAAATATAAGAATGAAGCTCAAATACTTGAATACAGTGAAAGAAAATTCACAAGTGGTGCTTCGTATAGCGAAAGAAACTCTACAGCTAATTACGATAGAATATAGTTACCTGAATAAGATGGGAAAAAAGCATTGTGTAAAATGTTGTGTGGTTTCTACACTTCCTTGTTTAATGGGTTTTCTGGCTGTTGATAGTACCCGCGGGGTAACAGGTCCAGCTTTGTGACATAAGCTACTTGCGTAACATTTCCCTTTTCCTAAAGGAGTGAGTCCCAATCTCGTCGCGGGGGGAGTGGAATTGTGGAACAGTATGTCCACGAGAACGGCTCATAAGCGACCCAGATCTACCTTAAGTGTGTAATGTTTGCAGCGGCCGTGCGGTCCCCCTTCGGTACTGTCAACGCTATTCTTTTTGGTACATCAACCAAAGCTGCTTATTAGCAACCGATCTACTGAAATGTTTCTTAAATCGTATGGTATTTTGCAACGTTTTTTTCATTGCAATTTTTACTTTCTCTACTAGTAGGAAGACGAGTGAGTGCGTGCGTGAGTGAGTGCGTGAGTGAGTGTGTGAGTGAGTGAGTGAGTGAGTGAGTGAGTGCGTGAGTGAGTGAGTGAGTGAGTGAGTGAGTGAGTGCGTGAGTGAGTGAGTGAGTGCGAGAGTGAGTGAGTGAGTGAGTGAGTGCGTGAGTGAGTGAGTGAGTGAGTGCGTGAGTGAGTGAGTGCGTGAGTGAGTGAGTGAGTGAGTGCGAGAGTGCGTGAGTGAGTGAGTGCGTGAGTGAGTGAGTGAGTGAGTGTGTGAGTGAGTGAGTGCGTGAGTGAGTGAGTGCGTGAGTGAGTGAGTGTGTGAGTGTGTGAGTGAGTGAGTGCGTGAGTGAGTGAGTGCGTGAGTGCGTGTGTGAGTGAGTGAGTGAGTGTGTGAGTGAGTGAGTGAGTGAGTGAGTGAGTGCGTGAGTGAGTGAGTGAGTGCGTGAGTGAGTGTGTGAGTGAATGAGTGAGTGCGTGAGTGAGTGAGTGCGTGAGTGAGTGAGTGAGTGCGTGAGTGAGTGCGTGAGTGAGTGCGTGAGTGAGTGAGTGCGTGAGTGAGTGAGTGAGTGAGTGAGTGAGTGAGTGAGTGAGTGAGTGAGTGCGTGAGTGAGTGAGTGAGTGAGTGAGTGAGTGAGTGTGTGAGTGAGTGAGTGCGTGAGTGAGTGAGTGCGTGAGTGAGTGCGTGCGTGAGTGAGTGCGTGAGTGAGTGAGTGAGTGTGTGAGTGAGTGAGTGAGTGAGTGAGTGAGTGCGTGCGTGAGTGAGTGAGTGCGTGAGTGAGTGAGTGCGTGCTTGAGTGAGTGAGTGCGTATGTGACTGAGTGAGTGCGTGAGTGAGTGAGTGCGTGAGTGAGTGAGTGAGTGTGTGAGTGAGTGAGTGCGTGAGTGAGTGCGTGCGTGCGTGAGTGCGTGAGTTGTGTTTAAGGTTCCGTCGTCAACTAGGTCATTAGGGCCCCAGTAAGTAGAAGAAGTATTATATTCCATCCAAACATTCGATGGCGAGATTTCACCGGAAATATCTGTTTTGAGGCCCTCTGAATAAAAAAAAACATTTTTAGAAAAAGGTCCTTGTCCGCGCGCGCGCGCGCGCGTGTGTGTGTGTGTCAGTCTTTGGACAGCATAACTCAAAAACGAAAAGTCAGTTAAACACCAAAAGTCTTTCAAGGATGCGACATGAAGATTTTGAATGAAATTGCTCCGCCCTAAACTAATCTTTACCTGGAAAATTTTCCGAAATGTTTAATGTTCTCAAAAATGTGTTTAACAATGTTGATTACAATGCCATATGCTTGAGATATTTTTATAACAAAGTCTATACCCTTTGTAGTCCTGTTTACTCTGGGTAACTGGTAAACCGCAACAGATAGACCAAGTTTTACTATACAAAAATGCAGATCTTGCTGAAACATACAATTTACGTCCAAATAAATTATTTGTAGAGTGAACCATTTCAGAGATATTCGGATGTGATGGAACAAATATCAGTGGAGGGCCGCAGGTTGGACACAAGAGCGCTGCTGAGTCTATCGCCTTACCAGAAATAGTGTTAGAGACTTCCGCGCGTACCTGTAGCCTCTTCCCCCTGGCGGGTGTTGGATATGAAATGAGTTTCCAGTTGGCCGCATTCTGCAGTGAACATCACATCATTTGGATATTAGAGATACAATATGTGTCAGCAAGATGTATGCGGAAACGTTTTGCCCAAGTCATTTAAAGGCATTAAATATATGAATGTCTGCTTCAGTCTTTAGCAGCCATTTGTCACACGATAGGTATCCATTAACGTCAGCTTCAACATGCAACAAACATCATATATCACTTATGGACACCATTTCATATAAAATGATTTAAAGCAATTTGATATTAGCCTTAAAGGTTCTTATGCTGCATTTCGCTGCAATTTATCTCCTATTTGGCGCTGATAAAGGCAATTGTTTTCTGAAAATAATAAAAAAAAAAAAACGAAACAAAACAAAAAACGCTATTTTATCCTTCGTTTGGCCACAGAAATGTATTGACAGCTAAAATTAGCATTGCATTTTACAGAAACCCTCAAAGGAATAGCCAAATCAATAATTTACACGCTTTGGACTTTCCGATAAACTGTCATTAAATACCCATGGTTCCGAAATATACCTACATTCAAAGTGTATCACTTTATTCATATGTAGTAAAGGAACGGTACGTATTATGGATATTCGCTAAGTACACAAAATAAATACAGGAAAAAAGAAGTAATTGTACGTCTTGGCTCCTTCAATTCATATTGGTTTCATACTTCATTTTCGACTAACATAAGATTGATATGCGTCCTCATTTATTAAACCATTTCCTTAATCTAATGTTTCTAACTTTATTCTATCTAATTTGGTACCAAAATCTTCAACTGAAAGCAATCTTAAGGGACACTGGGAGTGAAATTTCGGTTAAAATTGTTCAAAAGTCGAAAATTGTTTTTTTACATTAAAATGTTCCTCGAACACTTGTGCATTTGGATCAGCTAACATGTTTCATATCCCCCACTCCATGTGGTCATTACGGCCCAGTGCTCTTCCCTTAACGTACACAGGATGCTCCTATATAAAAGCCTGTTTTTCTCAAAACTACATTTCTGCACATTCCAAAAGAAGGTCGCGCCTGAGTTTTGCTTCAAATTCAATGAAAATTTCCAAAAGTATTCATAAATAGCAGCTAAACAAACTATGATTCAATGTTGATGTTATGATTCACATGAACTCCAAAAAACATTTTTGTATGAAAAAATCAACAATTTTTAGGATTACATTTTGTTTGTTGTTAAAAAATATGTAGAGCATAATCAGCAAACGTATTTGAAATATCTCTTCATACAATTGTTACCCATGTTTTAAAGTACCAGTTCTGCCAATATAAACCAATTTTGAAAAGTCAACATGTGCGTACCACATTTTGAAAATGTGCCTATTCAATTCATAAATTAATTTATATATCATACACGAATTATCCAATTTTAATGAAATTTTGTTGTACATCCTATTCTCATATAACTACAAACACAGTAAAAGTTTCATAAAATCTATCAAGAAACGTGGGACTTACAAATTTCACTCTCAGTGTCCCTTAAGCCAGTTAGTGCCGTGAGCCGATCTGCTCATATTTCTGGAATTGGCTGTAGAGAACCAATCACACCCATCACCATGCAAAGTGCCATTGGTTCTTATGCTGAAAATGGTTATCAGCAGAAAACTGTATACAAGTGGATAACGCAGTGAAACTGTCTTTAAACCAAGGGTCATCTCCACCTATAATATCAACAATTTGCATAATCCCTCACTAGTTTCTAAATATAGCATTAATGGTACAGATTTTTTTAAAGAAACATTTATTTTCGCACTTTCAGCTTCAAAATGCATTATTAAAAATGCACATAAAACAGGATGTCTTACATAAAGTGAAATAATGGTGTTCTTAAAAGAAACAGCATAAATTGTTATTCCATCTTTCTTTAGTTTAGTGAAATTATATGTTGGAAAAAATGAGGTGCAGAAGTATGGTCTAGGTACAATGTTCTAGATGCTCGACAAAAGACTGAAGTAAAGACTTTTCAGTTTAGAGTCTTGACACACTGTAATTATTGCACAATATACTTCTGAAATACAATGCATTTTTCCCATATAGTTGTTATTAATCTTTCTCCAATATGAAATTACACTATTAAACACTATTGATATAACTAACGAAGCTAACTGGGGATGGCGTATCTGGAATGATGTTCCAAAAATCGATGTCTGATGAAAGCTTATTGGCGTTTACCTCACACCAGCTTCTTATCATCTACACATCCTACAAAAACCTCACAAGAATCACTTGCCATTTTCACAGGAAATGCACCATATACAAACACAAACTGAGGAGTTGTTTAGTGTTATGAAGGCCAGAAACAGCGTTATAAACCTGTATTTGGAGGTAAAAAGGCTGAACTTTTGCAAGGGTTTGCATTCTGTCACTACTGGGTGTCAGAAAAATATATTTACAATGTATGTAAGGTGCTGCGAGACACTAAGGCGGTCGTACTTCCCTAGCCGTTCTCATCGGCTTTGGCACTTTAATTCCTGGCAGTGTACCGCTTGGTACTACAAGAATTAGATCAATTTGACACCAAGACTTCCACTCATTTTATCTAATTGCGTATTACTGGAACCCACTAACCAATAGTAAACTGTTAGAAAGCAACTTTGCCTCTGTACTAGCCCTACAATCTGTCTAATATCATATACGCTTAGTTATAAAAACAATCCATTTGATTACTATTAATTCTTATTGCTACGTTTACTTTAAACTACTGCTGGAATCCAGCAGCCGTTTCCTGATAATTGTCTGTATCTAAAGTGTATTCTTTCCGTTATAAGTGTACAGAGAGAAATGCTTCAGTCTTGTTATTAGTATCGAGGTGAAAGGTCAAGTTGAATGTGATCATGCCATTAGGCTGGGAGCAAATGTCGATCTAACTGCAAAAGCCATAACTGTGAGTATAAGGTAGCTCATCATACGCGTTAGTACCAGAATATTAGTTAGTTTCATATGTGTAGATTAGATCCTATTGGGTTGGTCATGGCGTCATTAAGTTAGGTCAGTTTAGCTAATTCCTCCACAGTTGTATACAATTTTCACATTGATGTTCGTCATGCCCGGGGAACTGACGTAGTCGCCCGTTAACGTCCTATGCCAAACTAGATCCCTACAATCGTCGAGAACATGATTGATAATGATAATACAGAAAAGCTTTAAGCTGATTCAAATAAGCTTTAAGATGATTTCTTAATTACTCGTATATTCAACAATAGAATACGTTCTGTGTTCAAAGCGTGCTCAGATTAATAGTTGAATGAATTCGCCGTTTTCTTCACGCGGAACGCTGGAATGGGTATTTCCCTTCAGTTCAATTCAGTTTGCTCAGCTCCCCAAACATACACAGATAAAAGAGGCAATTGTTAAACATATAAAAGATGCAACTATAGGCATATCGGGATATTATAGACAACGATCAAATTAAAATACAGTATATAAAGGTTAGTAAAATATGGATAAGATTATGAATTAAAAGGTACGTAAAATAATCTCAACACTCACTAAGCTAACTTGCTGCGTCTTTACAGGCAATTGTTGAAAATGTCGACGAGTACATTCAAATATTTCTTGTGGAGTATAAGTTTTGTTTGCAGAGCGACTTAGGGGAAGTTATTTCCACAGCTGGAATCTGAACCACAGACCCTCCGCTTACTAGGCGGGTGCTCTAACCATTAAGCTACTGTGACAATCTGCCAGAATGACATTGAATTCTCCAACCAATTTCCAGCTGTGGCATTGAATTTTTCAGTTCCAGTTCTACCTCACACACGGCTTGTGTGTTTAAAAACACCAACAGTAAGTTTTTTGGCATAAATAAATAATAATTAAGTGTTTAAGTTTATCTTAATTTTCATTAAACAGATGAAGATAAATAGATGAAGAAATGTTAACACTCCTTCCTTTATGAACAGTGGTCATCCCATGATGAGCCAGATAGAATAGGCATAGCTTGTTGTTAATATGCTACTGTTACAATTTCCCCCAGATATGGATATGACAACTAATTAACTCTGGGAAAAGGCAAACTAGGCACTACGCACTTCTAAAATAAGTTTTGGGGCCGTACATTTCAGACGCCTGAGCAAATGTATTATATTCGAGAGCCTGGAATCGATATGGGACGGACCGTAATGACCAAGCTGTCGACGGGCCCTTAAAACACTACACACTCACTCGATAAGGTGATGCCACGTTAATCTCCTGACAACGAAACTTGAGCGACATTCTCTCCCTAAAACGATGTTAGTTCCATAAACAGACTGCTCGTGCCTGAGGTAGGTAGGTATAGAAATTCCATTTTATCCAGAGACTGCTTGGAATGTGCGACCATAAGTTAATGTTGCAATAAAGCGATGACAAACATTGTTACTGACATGAAGTTCCACACCTTGTGAAGTAGGAAGGGCCACGTGCCCTGATCTGACGACAGTTAAATTACTTCTCCCCTCGCCTTAAAATAAGTCCTTGATCCACAGCTTAACTTTACCCATTCATCACTCTCAAATAATCTTTTAGTTATTATTTTAGAATAAGTCATCCCTTTTGTTATTTTCTGTTTCTTTCACCAAGTTTTCCAATTCTCTCAAGTCTAAGTCTCCATTGGAAAGAAAGATACAAAGTACCTTTTCATAGCAACCTGGGGTTCGATGTCAGAAAAAAACACACAGTGCAAGTTGGCTTCCAAGCTTAAAATGCAAGCGCACATGCAGGATGTTGCAAAACTGAGTGATAAAGTTCGGTCTTTAGCGAACATGTTTATCAAAATACTCAAGTGCAGGCAGATAGGGCGAGTTTATACCTACCGCTTTACCAAGAATAGCGAATAGAATCATTAAATTCGTGTTTCACACAAGCTACTAGCATTAACAAGCAACCGACTGTTTAGAAATTGTCTCGTCTGGCTAATTGGGGCTGCCTGACTGAAAGTCACCGTTACCAAAACGGATTCATTCGCAATTGTCAGAGTTTTAATGAATGAGAAATCCTGAATAGACTCCGTGGCAACTGGGACCGTACAATCGAGGAACACAAGTGTTGTATGTGAATCCTTTGTTGTACAAGTCATCGACTGTTTGCAACTGAAGCTACAAAGGTCTGCAATATGGCCAATTATAGAGAGAATATCACAAACTTACATTCCACAGTTATTGCTCCTTTACATTTCAATATTACACCCCTGTATTTCCGAGCTGTATGCAATAGCTGGTGATTGCGTTTCTATTGTTTATTATTATTATTATTATTATTATTATTATTATTATTATTATTATTATTATTATTATTATTATTATTATTATTATTATTATTATTATTATTATTATTATTATTATTATTATTATTATTATTATTATTATTATTATTATTATTATTATTATTATTATTATTATTATTATTATTATTATTATTATTATTATTATTATTATTATTATTATTATTATTATTATTATTATTATTATTATTATTATTATTATTATTATTATTATTATTATTATTATTATTATTATTATTATTATTATTATTATTATTATTATTATTATTATTATTATTATTATTATTATTATTATTATTATTATTATTATTATTATTATTATTATTATTATTATTATTATTATTATTATTATTATTATTATTATTATTATTATTATTATTATTATTATTATTATTATTGTTATTGTTATTGTTATTGTTATTGTTATTGTTATTGTTATTATTATTATTATTATTATTATTATTATTATTATTATTATTATTATTATTATTATTATTATTATTATTATTATTATTATTATTATTATTATTATTATTATTATTATTATTATTATTATTATTATTATTATTATTATTATTATTATTATTATTATTATTATTATTATTATTATTATTATTATTATTATTATTATTATTATTGTTATTGTTATTGTTGTTATTGCTATTGTTATTATTATTATTATTATTATTATTATTATTATTATTATTATTATTATTATTATTATTATTATTATTATTATTATTATTATTATTATTATTATTATTATTATTATTATTATTATTATTATTATTATTATTATTATTATTATTATTATTATTATTATTATTATTATTATTATTATTATTATTATTATTATTATTATTATTATTATTATTATTATTATTACTATTGTTATTGTTATTGTTATTGTTATTATTATTATTATTATTATTATTATTATTATTATTATTATTATTATTATTATTATTATTATTATTATTATTATTATTATTATTATTATTATTATTATTATTATTATTATTATTATTATTATTATTATTATTATTATTATTATTATTATTATTATTATTATTATTATTATTATTATTATTATTATTATTATAGTCTAAACGTTTATTTCCTATTTGAGCAGGATCCTCTACAACTCGCAGCCCCTAGCTGAATGTGTATGTATAGTGGCAGAGTGGACAGCTTCTACTTCATGAGCGGGGTGGTGTGAGTTAGCAGTGAGTTAAATAATCGGTGCTACAGCAAGTCTAGATGCTGCTGCGAATGAGCTAATGGCGGACACGGTATCAAGGAGCAAATGTATTTACCATTATCCTTTATTATGGTTATCGACTGGCAGTAGTTGGAGCTACAAGGGTAGCTAAAAATATAATCACAGGGAGTAGGCTAAATAAGTGGCCGAAAAGCAGAGGACTTAGGAGAACTAGTGAGCGGAGCGAGGGAGATAGGTAACATTAAATATACCAATAACTCGGAGTTACAAAAGTAATACAGTTTCTTGAGAGAAAAATACATGAAGCACCTTATTTCCATATGATAGCAGAAGTAGTCCGCAGTGGAAAAACACGTTATATATTGCAACGGAAAACGACAGCCTGTCAGGTCAGGCGCAATAGAAAAGTTGGATAGTTCGTCGAACAGCTCTTTTAAGTCTGTGTACGTGTGCTTGTGCGCGCGCGCGTGTGTGTACGTGCGTGTGCGTGTGTGTGTATTCATTACAAATGGTACTACCCAATGGCAGAGTTACATATATAATTAAAATTACAAAAATAATGGCATAAGCAATAGTAATATTGGGAACAATAACAAAACAATAATATGAATAAAAGAGTTTCATCTACGAAGTAGACTATTATAGCTCTCAGCCTATGGTCTTGGGTCTTGTTATGAAGAATTTCCCTTTCAGAGCTGCTGAATACAGTGGACTTGCTTATTTTTATTGTTCCATTTATATCCCACCTTCAACTGCAGAGGTCATATCGGCGGCCTTGACTATTGGTTTTTTATTGTTGTTTATACATTGGATTCACAGACACACATTCACACTTTCATTCATACTTCCAAACTCAGGGAAGGATGAGGAATAATCTTGGCTGGAGAAAAATTCCTAACCCCCTGCCGGAAATCGAACCCGGGACCCCTAGCACAGCAGGCAGGTGCGCTACCATCTGCGCCACGGGGCCAGCCTAGAACTTGCTTTTCTTAGCATTATCTCTCATTTTATTTGCATCAGCCGAATCACTTATTTCATTTTAATTACCCTGAAGCAGAATTCATCTACAACATTTTTAATTTTATTGTAAATAATGTAATCCTCTACAAGCTACCTTATCTGGCATTTAATGTTTACAGTTATATCATCAACAACAGAATAAGAAAAGGTAGCGGAGCTAGTAATGAGCCTAGGATGCTCCCGAACTCGCGATAGCTCTCTGACAGCTCTTTACCTAGTTTTGCCTGTTGTGTTCTCCCTTCCGAGAACGTTTTAACCCATAAAACTACACGTTTATCTATTCCTGTACCAGCTAGCTTCCGGAGAAGTAAACTATGCGGACACTACATCAAAAGCTTGAGAACAATCTATCACCACTTCATCCGTTTTTCCTCGTGTGTCCACTTCGTATGTTAAATCTTGATATAATAGTCTAAACTCATAACAGTATGTAATAGGCTAGCAGCTACATTATTGTTGTTTATTTAAGTGGAATAAATGGTGGTTTTATTGCCCCACCCGGGATAACGTTGCCTAGACAAATCTAGATAACAACAACAGCGACCCAGAATCTGTCCAAAGAAATGGACTTTCATCTATATGTATGTACCTTGAGACGTAGGCAGTTGTAGGGCCTCTTTTGAGGGAAATGAAGAGACATCTTGCTATTTATAGGTGATCAAATTTCAATTAGTGTTTATCACGTCTTACTGGATAATTAAAAAGTTAAATTACTCGAAATCAAGGTGCACTTTATTTAAGTTCTAATTGTCACTACGCAAGAGGGCTCGGGATAACATGTGAGACTCGCATTGGACCGGTCGGGGGTTCGATTCTCCGTTGCATTTCCTTAAGCAAGAACGTTTTGCTGAATGACAAAACTTTTCAGATCTGTTTTCCGCATCCCATATTATCAGTCTTCACCACGGGATTGAGATTGCTCTACAAGTGAACAAATATATTTATATAATATAATTTTCTGTTTACTGAAAAAAGCTGTAACAAACACCTGCAGCGTTGTTGCAGGTAACAAGTGAAGGATAGTATTATGAACATTGCTAATAACATCAACGTTCGCACTTGTGGAAAATCTTGAGTAATAATCTGTAAAGAAGATGGAGTGGGAAAGAAATTGGATTATTTCCTGCCCCTGTTTGTTCACTGAGACATGAAAAACAGCATCTGTGCACGACGCACTCACGCACGCACGCACGCACGCATTCAAATAAAATTCATATTAACGTGGAACAGTTAATGAAATCAGCGTGTATTTTTGCAATAGCTGATGAATTTTGACATTTAATTCCACTTCCATGTAGCGTAATTAAATTGTCTCAATTAACGTCAACGACCATTATTTTTAATGCTGTGTGCCCTTGCGTTCTGCGGGGGATTTTCCTATTTGAAGGCCATAAAGCTTTAGGGTCGATGCGCGGCGGGTAAGCGACGCAAAATAAAGGAGAGGACATATTTGTTAAAGGCAATTCAGTAAATGTAACGCTCGTGACCCAGTTCAGGATTTAATCAAAATGCAAGGACGAGACTAGCGTATCATGACCCACAAGTACTCCAAACAGCAAAAACTTGCATTCTTTATAGAAAACACGTGAACGTTTGTTTACTGCATATAGTCGCAGTGCCTCACCGGATGAGATATTGCATTTGTTTATACCTAAAAAGAATAATCCATTATGGAGCCCATGAGAGAAGAGAAACTAATCAGAAAGGTTAAAATAAGCATATGCCGACCTTGTGCAGCTTCTCCGTCTTTCCACTCACTTCTCACTTACTACATTAATGTGACCCAGTTCAACTGTCTCTGACACTTCACTAACTACTCATTCACTTCATTAATGTGATCCAGTTCAACTGTCAATGACACTTCACTAACTTCTCATTCACTTCATTAATGTGATGCAGTTCAACTGTCTCTGACACTTCACTAAGTTCTCATTCACTTCATTAGTGTGATGCAGTTCAATTGTCTCTGACACTTCACTAAGTTCTCATTCACTTCATTAGTGTGATGCAGTTCAACTGTCTCTGACACTTCACTAAGTTCTCATTCACTTCATTAATGTGATGCAGTTCAACTGTCTCTGACACTTCACTAAGTTCTCATTCACTTCATTAATGTGATGCAGTTCAATTGTCTCTGACACTTCACTAAGTTCTCATTCACTTCATTAATGTGATCCAGTTCAACTGTCTCTGACACTTCACTAAGTTCTCATTCACTTCATTAATGTGATGCAGTTCAACTGTCCCTGACACTTCACTAAGTTCTCTTTCACTTCATTAATGTGATGCAGTTCAACTGTCCCTGACACTTCACTAAGTTCTCATTCACTTCATTAATGTGATGCAGTTCAATTGTCTCTGACACTTCACTAAGTTCTCATTCACTTCATTAATGTGATGCAGTTCAACTGTCCCTGACACTTCACTAAGTTCTCATTCACTTCATTAGTGTGATGCAGTTCAACTGTCTCTGACACTTCACTAAGTTCTCACTTACTTTATTAATGTGATGCAGTTCAATTGTCTCTGACACTTCACTAAGTTCTCATTCACTTCATTAGTGTGATGCAGTTCATTTATCTCTGACACTTCACTAAGTTCTCATTCACTTCATTAGTGTGATGCAGTTCAATTGTCTCTGACACTTCACTAAGTTCTCATTCACTTTATTAATGTGATCCAGTTCAACTGTGACACTTCACTAAGTTCCCACTCACCTCACTAGTGTGAACCAGTTCAATTGTTCCCGTGTGACTTCGCTACCTCACTCGGAGAACGCACGTTTTGTCGCATCAGTAACGAACACGCTCACACACATAGCCTCTGAAATTCTCCATAAAGCTTTAGAATGCTCCAGAGGCAGGGAGAAAATCTTGCTGAACAATTCCATCTCTCGGTAACGTTTGTGCTGGGAGCGCTCTTCACTGGCCAGGTGGTAAGCGCCAGCCACCTCATAAGCTCGCACTACAATACGCTGGGAGCGCTCTTCACTGGCCAGGTGGTAAGCGCCAGCCATGTGATAAGCTCGCACTACAAACGCTGGGAGCGCTCTTCACTGGCCAGGTGGTAAGCGCCAGCCATGTGATAAGCTCGCACTACAAACGCTGGGAGCGCTCTTCACTGGCCAGGTGGTAAGCGCCAGCCATGTGATAAGCTCGCACTACAAACGCTGGGAGCGCTCTTCACTGGCCAGGTGGTAAGAGCCAGCCATATGATAAGCTCGCACTACAATACGCTGGGAGCGCTCTGCAATGGCCGGGTGGTAAGAGCCAGCCATATGATAAGCTCGCACTACAATACGCTGGGAGCGCTCTTCACTGGCCAGGTGGTAAGCGCCAGCCATGTGATAAGCTCGCACTACAAACGCTGGGAGCGCTCTTCACTGGCCAGGTGGTAAGCGCCAGCCACCTCATAAGCTCGGCGTACAATACGCTGGGAGCGCTCTTCACTGGCCGGGTGGTAAGCGCCAGCCATGTGATAAGCTCGCACTACAAACGCTGGGAGCGCTCTTCACTGGCCAGGTGGTAAGCGCCAGCCACCTCATAAGCTCGGCGTACAATACGCTGGGAGCGCTCTTCACTGGCCGGGTGGTAAGTGCTAGCCACCTGATAAGCTCGGCGTACAATACGCTGGGAGCGCTCTTCACTGGCCGGGTGGTAAGTGCCAGCCACCTGATAAGCTCGCACTACAATACGCTGGGAGAGCTCTTCACTGGCCGGGTGGTAAGTGCCAGCCACCTGATAAGCTCGCACTACAATACGCTGGGAGCGCTCTTCACTGGCCGGGTGGTAAGTACCAGCCAGCTGATAAGCTCGCCGTACAATACGCTGGGAGCGCCCTTCACTGGCCGGGTGGTAAGTGCCAGCCACCTGATAAGCTCGCCGTACAATACGCTGGGAGCGCTCTTCACTGGCCGGGTGGTAAGTACCAGCCACGTGATAAGCTCTCCGTACAATACGCTGGGAGCGCTCTTCACCGGCCGGGTGGTAAGAGCCAGCCACCTGATAAGCTCGCACTACAATACGCTGGGAGCGCTCTTCACTAGCCGGGTGGTAAGAGCCAGCCACCTGATAAGCTCGCACTACAATACGCTGGGAGCGCTCTTCACTGGCCGGGTGTTAAGTGCATGCCACGTGATAGGCTCGCACTACAATACACTGGGAGCGCTCTTCACTGGCCAGGTGGTAAGTGCCAGCCACCTGATAAGCTCGCCGTACAATACGCTGGGAGCGCTCTTCACTGGCCAGGTGGTAAGTGCTAGCGACCTGATAAGCTCGCCGTACAATACGCTGGGAGCGCTCTTCACTGGCCAGGTGGTAAGTGCCAGCCACCTGATAAGCTCGCACTACAATACGCTGGGAGCGCTCTTCACTGGCCAGGTGGTAAGTGCCAGCCACCTGATAAGCTCGCACTACAATACGCTGGGAGCGCTCTTCACTGGCCAGGTGGTAAGAGCCAGCCACCTGATAAGCTCGCACTACAATACGCTGGGAGCGCTCTTCACTGGCCGGGTGTTAAGTGCATGCCACGTGATAGGCTCGCACTACAATACACTGGGAGCGCTCTTCACTGACCGGGTTTTAAGTGCATGTCACGTGATAAGCTCGCCGTACAATACGCTGGGAGCGCTCTTCACTGGCCAGGTGTTAAGAGCCAGCCACGTGATAAGCTCGTACTACAATACGCAATTATTATTTAGATATACTTTGGCATTTCTACGACATGGAACGAAAATGGCAAGGAATGTAGCAAAGGTAAACTTTTACCAGTAATCCCAATCTTGAAGTCGCTATTTTGATCTGACACATGTATACTTTAAATTTTCTTAAATGAATTGTGGAGTAGCAACACGAGAATACTGTTGAAAAAATCACAAAATGATAAGCAAGAGGGTGGAGAAAAGGATACATAATGGAAGGCACTTCCCTCGCTAGTATTTCGATCAAATATGTGCTGGGGTAGGAGAAGAAGTTGTAATCTCAATAATATTTCATATACCTAGCTACGTATCCTTTGATGGGTCTACCAGTAAGGGCTTCAAAGGAAGCGCCCTATTTCGCGATCAATGCTGCCGTACATTTTTTGTCTTGTGCATCGAGTAGGAAGTTCAATTACAAGGATGCAATACGCCTTTTTGGTTACTATAATGTCAAAGTAGCTTCATCTAAACTTGAATTTCACCCCCTTTCCTTGTGTGGGTCTAAGAGGCAACCCCTTGCATAACAACTCCCCTCACGTCGGTCGGTCGGTCGGTCGGCTTGCTGAAAGGATGTGAAACTAAATAGATGTCACGTTCATTAATTTATCTCTTTCCCCCACTATCCCATCTATCCTAGAGGCTGTAGGCTATCTCCTATTTTACCGGCTTAATTAATTTTGCTTTGCTCACTGTACGGTCTGGTCGGACGATGGGGTGTCTAAGGGAGGCAACGAAAACCGCGAATCTACATACCCACAAGTGCCAACTTAATGTACCTACCTGCCTACATACCTACCTGCCTACCTACCCACCTACCTGCCTAACTACCTGCCTACCTACCTGTCTACCTACCTACCTGCCTACCTACTTACCTACTTGCCTACCTACCTGCCCAACATACCCGCCTACATACCTACCTGTCTACCTACCTACCTAATATACCTGCCTACATACCTACCTGCCTACCTACCTACTTACCTACCTGCGTACCTACTTACCTACCTGCCTAACATACCTGCCTACTTACCTGTCAACCTACCTACATGCCTACCTACCTGCCTAACATACCTGCCTACATACCTACCTACCTGCATACCTACCTGCCTACCTACCCGCCTACCTACCTACCAGCCTACATACCTGCCTAACATACCGGCATACATACCTACCAGCCTGCCTACCTACCTCACTACCTGCCTACCTACCTACGTACCTGCCTACCTACTTACCTACATGTCTACCTACTTGCGTACCTACCTGACTACCTACCTGCCTACCTAACCGCCTCCCTACCTGCCTAACATACCTGCCTACATACCTACCAGCCTACCTACCTACCTGCCAGCCTACCTACTTGCCTACCTACCTGCCTACCTGCCTACATACCTGCCTACCTACCTGCCTAACATACCTGCCTACATACCTACCTACCGGCCTACCTACCTACCTACCTACCTACCTACCTACCTGCCTACATACCTACCTACTTTCCTACCTACCTGCCTACCTACTTGCCTACCTACCTGCCTACCTACCTGCATACATGCCTACCTGCCAGCCTAACTACCTGCCTAACTGCCTGCCTGCCTACCTACCTGCCTAACTGCCTGCCTACGTACCTGCCTAACATACCTGCCTACATACCTACCAGCCTATCTACCTGCCTACCTGCCTACCTGACAGCCTACCTACCTGCCTAACATACCTGCCTACATACCTGCCCACATGCCTACCTGCCTGCCTACCTGCCTAACATACCTACCTACATACCTACCAGCCTACTTACCTGCCTACCTGCCTACCTACCTGCCTAACATACGTGCCTACATACCTACCAACCTGTCTACATACCTACATGCCTACCTACCTGCCTACATACCTACCTACCTGCCTACCTACTTGCCTACCTACCTGCCTACCTAAGGTTGGAAACGTAGAATTGGAGTAATGCCGCTCGCCGGGATTTAAACCGCTGAGTAACCATGGCAACAAGTCGGCATGGCATTAAGTTCCTCAACAGGAACGATTTTTAATTTGAATCACCTTGTGACTTGCCTGAATAAATACAACTCAATTGCGAAATTAAGTGCAGTTCCTTGGTAGCTCAATTGTAGCAACCGCGCGTAAACCGGAAGATTTGTGGTTCGAATCCTGGCTCAGGGATTGAATTCTTCACTCCGATTACACATTAACAACCTTGTTATACACACGGATTGGGATATCTTGCTGCAATGTCCTCTGGAATACCAGTAGTTAGTTTGTGTGTGCAGTAACCTCTATTTACACCATACATGTTCCAAACCACACTTGCTACAATAATTGTCGTTATCAGCGAAGCGTGCTTCCCACATATGATGCTCGGGCGGTTTTCTCTGAAACACATTCAGAAGACAGAAACCCTTTTCGCCACTGTGCTGCGTTAGTCTCTTGTAGCCAGACACACACCTAACCCTGGAAAAGGAGCTCAATGTTATCATGATAATACACACTATTGAATGATTTTATAAATGAAACACACCAATACGAAAGCGTATCGTGACTTATGCTCACTCGCTTGTTTTAAACACATTACTCTACACCTACTCACTATGTAAAGTACATTATTATGGAGTACACTGTCAATGAAAGAGCAAAAGTATCTAAAAGTAGACCATTCGTAACACATGTCTATTCCAGGAATAGAGGCGTCCTTGCTGGCGTGATGAAATCCTCCATCAGAGGCTTGTGAAAATATCCTTAAGGACACTGGTAACTAATGGAATGTAGGCATTGCGTAATTTGGTTTAAAAACGTACGAGCAATGAATACACCTGTTAGCCTGAAGGACCGTTAGTTTTGTTTATAGGTCTCTCTATCTTGCTCGAGGGTATTTCACATACCGGCTTTACTTCCCTTCCACAGGAAGGGAATGCAAAGGATTTTACGCATCGACTTCCACCGGGTTTGTATCCACGACCTTGGGAACCAGAAGCTACCCCTAGACTGCGGAGGACGACATATATCATATAAGAAAATAAATAAACGGAGTTCAGCATAATGCTAATTTGCACTGTATTCAGATAAATTATTCGTGCACCAGAGCAAACAGTAATACGATATGCACACGGTTTTCCCATCAAGCTATTTCACCTAGAACTTTTCAGTGTCTTCCATTTAAATGAGTGGCAAATTCCCTTGGGTCAGCTGCTACAACATCAACATTTCAACAGCTAAAAGCGAGAAGTTGCACGGGTCAAAATTATTCATGGATTTTAAAGGAGCTTCAAGAATAACTTGGGATCTCAGACACTCGTCATGTGCATATACTGAGATAAGAGTGACACTTCTGTCACATTCTCATCAGTTCCTTCATGTCAGTCACGTGTGCGTCCTCATTATTGTTAAAAGTAAAAGGTTAAATCCAATGCTCCAGATTTAAACCGTGAGCAAGGTTTGAATCTTCGTAACGCACGACAAGAAATATTCACACTGCTATTGAAGAGTTAGAGACAAAGCATCTATCGTACATCGTTTAGCTCATGCTATTCACGTCCTCAGATTAACATAAACCTTGTTTTTATACCACGTAAAACAATCATTATGCAACGAAAAAAGACACTTCGCTCATTTTGGACCACGCTGTCATGGCATAGACATTTCCTCATATGTCTAATCTGCTTGTGGTAAAGCAGAGCGATGAAATGATCCTAATGGTTATGTATGTATGTATGTATATATATATATATATATATATATATATATATATATATATATATATATATATAATTAATTGAAGTGAAGTGTGAGTCTCTACATCTCGTACTTTGTGTTGTATTTAGGAATATGTTGTTTCAGGAAAGTAAATGTATGCAAATATGAATCAAAGACATGACCTATTTTGGTTTGCAACTTTAGACATGTGTTCAAGTTTGGCAGCACTTCTTCTACAGTGATTTCTTACCAGGTTAACGAACCCCTAGTGTGCATTTTCATTTCCTCGTGTGCCTTTTCCTTCCTCATTGACTTTCTTGCTATTCCATGTCAGGACGCGAGAGCTATGTTGCCAAAGGATTCAGCAATTCCAGATTACTCATCTTCTCTTTGGTTATTTCCTTGTAACGAACCCAAGTATTTAGGACAAACAAAATAAAAACGTTATTCTTTAATTAGCGATGCATCTCAATATGCTATCGAATGTGGTGAGTTGCAAGTTGACGAACAAGGGCCAAGCACTAGCAGGAATACCCTTTACAACATGTCTCTTTGCATAATGGAGCACTGTAGCTGGTATTTATGGACTGCCTTCAGTCCACAGAAGGAAATACTAGGAGTCCAATTCACTCCTTTGGGCATTTTGGGTAGATCATAACATTTCTGTTGCAACAATTACTTGCATGTGAACGAACATATTCCTTGAGTTTACTGTAAACTAATAATAATTAAAAGTCACGTAATTATTTTGCAATGGAATGTCGCAAAATAGAGTATTGATGTAAAACATATGTGCAGAAGAAGTCAAAATGACTCCACGGGCATTCTAATGTTAAAACTTAGGTATTGTGAGTACAGTACTGTCATCTAAGGTACTTGGTCCGAATACGGCCAATGCAGCTAATATGGCCAATTTGCTCCCCTGCTGGTAATTGTTAAGAGATAGCACCAACATGTCAAATCACGGGGTATGTAGTCTCCTTAGAGAGCGCCACTTGCGGGATAATTTAAAAAACCCAGCCCATTTGAGTTTCGTCAACGGACCGAGGAGCAGTTATAATCCTAGTGCTGGTACTTCCTTGCATGTAATTAGTTGTTATTATTATTATTATTATTATTATTATTATTATTATTATTATTATTATTATTATTATTATTATTATTATTATTATTATTATTATTATTATTATTATTATTATTATTATTATTATTATTATTATTATTATTATTATTATTATTATTATTATTATTATTATTATTATTATTATTATTATTATTATTATTATTATTATTATTATTATTATTATTATTATTATTATTATTATTATTATTATTATTATTATTATTATTATTATTATTATTATTATTATTATTATTATTATTATTATTATTATTATTATTATTATTATTATTATTATTATTATTATTATTATTATTATTATTATTATTATTATTATTATTATTATTATTATTATTATTCATACACCGCATATTATAGTTAGTACCTGGGCGACCGACCTTCGCTCGGCGTTTTTCATCTCTGTTTTTGTGAAATCTTATTTTTTGTGGGAGAAGATACTTATTTAGACAAACCTGAAAGGTAAAACGTTAACTAAATAAAACTACTTGTCGCAATTGTTAAGAGTAATGTCCGAGATGCAAGAGATACATAAATACATAAAAATATTGCATAAACACCATCATTTCAGCTGTAAAACGTGTACTGCTGAAAGCAGGCCTCCCCCATAGATATCCACCCAGTTTGAGGTTTTCGTCGAGCATTTGTTCCATTATGGAGTTCAGTTCTTTGCTGCTGTGATTGACTTCAGGACGTTAACACGTTGGCCAACGTCCTTCGATAGACCTGTCTTCATATTGGAATTCCCGTCTTCATCTTTTCGGTTTCGGAGTTTACATTTTCAATTTGCCTTCCATTTTTGTTCCCATATTTTCTATTCCGTAGTTTACATTTTTCCAATCCGGTTTTCATATTTGTTTCCTCTGCCGCATTCCGGAATTCATTTCATTTCCCATTATGTCCATCTTGGCTAACATTTATTTCATCAACTGTTCCATATCGTGCTTTTCGTCGCACTCCTGACACCAATTGTGATTACTTTACTTTTTTAACTATTTCTTTATTTTTTATTAAAACACCGGAACGACACTAAGCAAAAGCAATGTTGAAGAATAACAAATACTACAGAAAGAAAAGGTGGTTGATAAAGCCATGTGAATGTACTACGGATTTATGTTTCAAACATATAGAAAAGTGTATGAATTGTTCGCAATTGCTCGTCAAAGCGGGAGTAGTGAAAGAAATGTGATTGTGTTTTACTAAAGAAAAATGAGTAGAAAAACCGTGTGAATGTTATACGTTGCACTTATATTTCAAGTGTATGGAAAAATGTATGGATTGTTTGCAGAAGAAGGAGTAGTATGTTAGGAAAAAGAAAAGGGAGTAGAGAAAACCATGTAAACGTAATACATTGCGTGGTAAAATGGATTGCATAAAAACCTTCGCCATGAAAAAAATTAGATGTCACTTTTCATGGCGATCGGTCAACTTGTTTTGGATTTTAATCACTCTTCAACATAAGATATGTATAGGCCTTGGTATGTATGAAGTTGATAAACCATAGGGAATAACATGTGAATTGTTACGTAAAACAAAAGTGAGTAGAGAAAGTAGTATGAATGTAATACGTTGTATTTGTTTGAAACATATAGCAAATTGTATGAATTATATGTTGAAGGGCAAATAGCGAAAGAAGTCTGATTGTGTCTCGTAAAGGAAGAATTAGTAGAGGAAATCGTGTGAATGTAATACGCTGCATTTATATTTCAATCCTAGAATATTATATGAATTGTATGTTGAAGTGCAAACAGAGAATACATGAATGCACTACGTAAAAGAAAAGCGAGTAGAAAACCATTTGAAAGTAATATATTGTGTAGTAAAATTGTTACCATAAAAACCCTCCATGAAAAAATACATATACGTGACGAATTTCGCGGTGATTGGTTAAGCTGTTTTCGAAATTAACAGTTAGATATATACAAACATTTAAGTTGTATAGATGATATCAGTTGTTTGTAGAAAAGTGAGTGGAGAAAGACATGTGAAGGTGTTACCTAAAAGTGAGTAGAGTAAACACTGTGAATGTCACATACAGCATTTCTATATCAAACATGCACAAAATTGTATGACTTATTTCTAGAAGAGTAAGTAGAGAAACAGTTATGAGTGTGTTACCCAAAAGCAAGTAGAGAAAACAGTATGAATGTAATACGTAGCATTTCTATTTCAAACATGCACGAAATTGTATGACTTATTTGTTGAAGAGTGAGTAGAGAGAGATGTGAATGTGTTACCTAAGAGTGAGTAGAAAAACCACTGTGAATGTAATATGCAGCATCTCTATTTCAAACATACAGAAAATTGCATGACTTATTTGTAGAAGAGTGAGTAGAGAAAGAGATGTGAAGGTATCACGTAATAGTGAGAGAAGAAAACAGTGTGAATGTAATAGCACTTCTGTTTCAAACATACAGAACATTGACTTATTTTAAAAGTGGGGATAAAAGTGTTTTTCGGTGCAAAATCACGCTTTTTATGAAATTATTATTTTGTTGTTTAACGACGCTGTCAATTGCCAGGATCACATCAGCGTCGCCGGTGTGCCGGAATTTTGTCCCGCAGGAGTTCTTTTACATGCCAGTAAATCTACTGACATGGAGCTGTCGTTTTTAAGCACACTTAAAAACCATCGACCTGGGCCGGGTTTGAACCCGCGACCTTGGGATCAGTAGGCCAGCGTCTAACCAACTGAGTCACCCAGACCGACACGCTTTTTGTGGAAAATTGTTTACAGAAGAGTGAGTAGAGACAGAGATGTGAATGTGTTACCTAAAAGTGAGAGGAGAAAACAGTGTGAATGTAATAGCACTTCTGTTTCAAACATACAGAACATGGTATGACTAATTTTAAAAGGGGGATAAAAGTTTTTTATTGGTGCAAAATCACGTTTTGTTATGGAAAATTGTTTATAGAAGGGTGAGTAGAGAATGAGATGTAAATGTGATACCTAAAAGTAAGTAGAAAAACCACTGTGAATGTAATATGTACCATCTCTATTTCAAACATACAGAAAATTGCATGACTTATTTGTAGAAGAGTGAGTAGAGAAAGAGGTGGGAATGTATCACGTAATAGTGAGAGGAGAAAACAGTGAATGTAATAGCACTTCTGTTTCAAACATACAGAACATGGTTTGACTTATTTTAAAAGTGGGGATAAAAGTGTTTTTCGGTGCAAAATCACGCTTTTTATGGAAAATTGTTTACAGAAGAGTGAGTAGAGACAGACATGTGAATGTGTTACCTAAAAGAGAGAAGAGAAAACAGTGTGAATGTAATAGCACTTCTGTTTCAAACATACAGAACATGGTATGACTTATTTTAAAAGTGGGGCTAAAATATTTTTGGTGCAAAATCGCGGCTTTTTATGGAAAATTGTTTATAGAAGACTGAGTAGAGAAAGAGGTGTGAATGTGCCACCTAAAAGTGAGTAGAGAAACCGCTGTGAAAGTAATATGCAACATCTCTATTTCAAACATACAGAAAATTGCATGACTTATTTGTACAAGAGTGAGTAAAGAAAGAGATGTGAATGTGTTACCTAATAGTGAGAGGAGAAAACAGTATGAATGTAATAGCATATCTATTTAAAACATACAGAACACGGTACGACTAATTTTAAAAGTGGGGATAAAAGTGTTTTTTGTGCAAAATCACGTTTTTTATGGAAAATTATTTATAGAAGGGTGAGTAGAGAAGGAGACGTAAATGTGATACCTAAAAGTAAGTACAGAAACCACTGTGAATGTAATATGCAACATTTCTATTTCAAACATACAGAAAATTGCATGACTTATTTGTAGAGGAATGAGTAGAGAAAGATGTGAATGTATCACTTAATAGTGAGAGGAGAAAACAGTGTGAATGTAATAGCACTTCTGTTTCAAACATACAGAACATGGTTTGACTTATTTTAAAAGTGGGGATAAAAGTGTTTTTGGTGCAAAATCACGTTTTTTATGGAAAATTGTTTATAGAAGACTGAGTAGAGAAACAGATGTGAATGTGTTACCTAAAAGTGAGTAGAGAAGCCGCTGTGAAAGTAATATGCAACATCTCTATTTCAAACACACAGAAAATTGCATGACTTATTTGTACAAGAGTGAGTAAAGAAAGATATGTGAATGTGTTACCTAATAGTGAGAGGAGAAAACAGTATGAATGTAATAGCATTTCTATTTAAAACATACAGAACACGGTACGACTAATTTTAAAAGTGGGGATAAAAGTGTTTTTTAGTGCAAAATCACGTTTTTTATGGAAAATTATTTATAGAAGGGTGAGTAGAGAAGGAGATGTAAATATGATACCTAAAAGTACAGAAACCACTGTGAATGTAATATGCAACATCTCTATTTCAAATATACAGAAAATTGCATGACTTATTTGCGGAAGGGTGAGTAGAGAAAGAGGTGTGAATGTATCACTTAATAGTGAGAGGAGAAAACAGTGTGAATGTAATAGCACTTCTGTTTCAAACATACAGAACATGGTTTGACTTATTTTAAAAGTGGGGATAAAAGTGTTTTTGGTGCAAAATCACGTTTTTTATGGAAAATTATTTATAGAAGGGTGAGTAGAGAAGGAGACGTAAATGTGATACCTAAAAGTAAGTACAGAAACCACTGTGAATGTAATATGCAACATTTCTATTTCAAACATACAGAAAATTGCATGACTTATTTGTAGAGGAATGAGTAGAGAAAGATGTGAATGTATCACTTAATAGTGAGAGGAGAAAACAGTGTGAATGTAATAGCACTTCTGTTTCAAACATACAGAAGATGGTTTGACTTATTTTAAAAGTGGGGATAAAAGTGTTTTTGGTGCAAAATCACGTTTTTTATGGAAAATTGTTTATAGAAGACTGAGTAGAGAAACAGATGTGAATGTGTTACCTAAAAGTGAGTAGAGAAGCCGCTGTGAAAGTAATATGCAACATCTCTATTTCAAACACACAGAAAATTGCATGACTTATTTGTACAAGAGTGAGTAAAGAAAGATATGTGAATGTGTTACCTAATAGTGAGAGGAGAAAACAGTATGAATGTAATAGCATTTCTATTTAAAACATACAGAACACGGTACGACTAATTTTAAAAGTGGGGATAAAAGTGTTTTTTAGTGCAAAATCACGTTTTTTATGGAAAATTATTTATAGAAGGGTGAGTAGAGAAGGAGATGTAAATATGATACCTAAAAGTACAGAAACCACTGTGAATGTAATATGCAACATCTCTATTTCAAATATACAGAAAATTGCATGACTTATTTGCGGAAGGGTGAGTAGAGAAAGAGGTGTGAATGTATCACTTAATAGTGAGAGGAGAAAACAGTGTGAATGTAATAGCACTTCTGTTTCAAACATACAGAACATGGTTTGACTTATTTTAAAAGTGGGGATAAAAGTGTTTTTGGTGCAAAATCACGTTTTTTATGGAAAATTATTTATAGAAGGGTGAGTAGAGAAGGAGACGTAAATGTGATACCTAAAAGTAAGTACAGAAACCACTGTGAATGTAATATGCAACATTTCTATTTCAAACATACAGAAAATTGCATGACTTATTTGTAGAGGAATGAGTAGAGAAAGATGTGAATGTATCACTTAATAGTGAGAAGAGAAAACAGTGTGAATGTAATAGCACTTCTGTTTCAAACATACAGAACATGGTTTGACTTATTTTAAAAGTGGGGATAAAAGTGTTTTTGGTGCAAAATCACGTTTTTTATGGAAAATTGTTTATAGAAGACTGAGTAGAGAAACAGATGTGAATGTGTTACCTAAAAGTGAGTAGAGAAGCCGCTGTGAAAGTAATATGCAACATCTCTATTTCAAACACACCGAAAATTGCATGACTTATTTGTACAAGAGTGAGTAAAGAAAGATATGTGAATGTGTTACCTAATAGTGAGAGGAGAAAACAGTATGAATGTAATAGCATTTCTATTTAAAACATACAGAACACGGTACGACTAATTTTAAAAGTGGGGATAAAAGTGTTTTTTAGTGCAAAATCACGTTTTTTATGGAAAATTATTTATAGAAGGGTGAGTAGAGAAGGAGATGTAAATATGATACCTAAAAGTACAGAAACCACTGTGAATGTAATATGCAACATCTCTATTTCAAATATACAGAAAATTGCATGACTTATTTGCGGAAGGGTGAGTAGAGAAAGAGGTGTGAATGTATCACTTAATAGTGAGAGGAGAAAACAGTGTGAATGTAATAGCACTTCTGTTTCAAACATACAGAACATGGTTTGACTTATTTTAAAAGTGGGGATAAAAGTGTTTTTGGTGCAAAATCACGTTTTTTATGGAAAATTGTTTATAGAAGACTGAGTAGAGAAACAGATGTGAATGTGGTACCTAAAAGTGAGTAGAGAAACCACTGTGAATGTAATATGCAACATTTCTATTTCAAACATACAGAAAATTGCATGACTTATTTGTAGAGGAATGAGTAGAGAAAGATGTGAATGTATCACCTAATAGTGAGAGGAGAAAACAGCGTGAATGTAATAGCACTTCTATTTCAAACATACAGAACATGGTTTGACTTATTTTAAAAGTGGGAATAAAAGTGTTTTTCGGCGCAAAATCACACTTTTTATGGAAAATTGTTTACAGAAGAGTGAGTAGAGAAAGAGATGTGAATGTGTTACCTAAAAGTGAGGGGAGAAAACAGTGTGAATGTAATAGCACTTCTGTTTCAAACATACAGAAGATGGTATGATTTATTTTAAAAGTGGGGATAAAATGTTTTTGGTGCAAAATCATGTTTTTTAATGGAAAATTGTTTACAGAAGAGTGAGTAGAGAAAGAGATGTGAATGTGTTACGCAAAAGTGAGTAGAGAAAACACTGTAATATGCATGTATACAAAAATTTAACCAAATCTTTAGAGCCGTTTCTGAAATACGGGGAATATATATACAAGAATTGCACTGTAGAAGCGGGAATAAAAAAATGTTATTTTTTATGTAAAATCGCGTTTTTTATGGAATTACACCTATATAGATGAACTTAAAAGGCAAAACTCTATCTGAATACAAAATTTGATCAAAATCGTTAGAGCCGTTTCCAAGTTGCGCGGAATAAATATATATACAAGAATTGCTCGTTTAAATATATAAGATATTCTATGAGCTTCCCTGAAATGTAATGCTTCTTTCAAATTCATTCTAATTAACTGATAATGCAGTCGGATAATGTGTCCAATCGACTGTGTAAAGAACATGGAGAAGAAAGAAAGAAAACGCATCATGTGACATGAAAATGGGCCAGACTGAAGAAAATACTGCAAAATATTTCAAAAGAAAAATGTTATTCACAAGCGGACAGGTACAATTGGTTTTGTGGAATTGACGAACTGTTGGGTATGCGCATGCGTGTAGTTTACGTTCATGATGAATGTGTTGGTTCTACTAAAGACGATTAAGACGTATTCATATGTCCTACATGCGAACAAAAGTAGTCCCCTTCTGTCTGTATTCATGCTCTAAGTTTGATAGTTTAATTCAAGAACTTTTCCAACTCTCTGTGCGCATGGTGATTTGTTTGTAACTCATGTCACAATAATATCTAAGTAGTTCAGTATTAATCCAATAAGTATACAGGTGTAAGGGAAGTCATTACATTCCTTCTAATATGTGCCTAATAGAAGCATTACAAACACAAAAGTCGAATGGCATTTTGTTCTTTAATCAGCCGATTTCGAAAAAAATAAATAGTTCTTTGTATCCAAGTTGGATGGGTAATTCCACAAGAATGTGCAAAGATAACAGTTTGTTACTTGTAAGATGCGTAAAGTAACTTATTTCTGACATAAGTTCGGTAGTAATTACGGGACATCACACAGGGTTTCGAAATAATTAATGACTTAAAAGACGTGAAGGAATATTCCGAGTTGCTATTTCAGAGATGACGTAACTCGACAACGTTGCGTTGAGGTTGGGCAGGGAATTGACCTGGCTTGTGGGTGTAAACAGCTTTCGCTTTCGGTAATATTTCGGAAGCTAACGCTTGTAATCGCCCTACACTGTCACAGTAAACACGGAAGGACAAGGCAGGATATAAGTTTGTTTTCAAGACGCACCGTTACGCTGTTTGTTTATGTACGGAGCTAGGGAAAGTGACCATCCACACAATCTGCAGTGTTGCCATCGGAAACGGTCAGAGACAAAAACGTAAGATACAAAATGTGTTCCAAATACCGAGATCTATCACTGGTTTAAATTTATGTAACGACTTCCCTTCCACCCTGTATGTAAGATAATGCTACTGCACTTCATTTCAGATCAGAATAAAATTAATATGTTTTCCCTACAATAATACATTTTATTTAAGTTGGCCACATTACCTTCACATTGGCGTATTACATGTAGAATGCAACATTCTTAAAACTTGAAATTAAAAATAGCAGGGTTTAAAGTGGGCCATTACTTATTTTTATGCATAGCCAATTAACAGAGTATATGGCTAACTATATACTTTCCTTTGGTGAGTACCATAACCACGAAAATAAAAATTAAGGCGGTTATATTTCATATATCAAATTAAAGAGGAATATCCAGTTACAAAGTTGCATAAAGTCTAAAAAGATCGTTTTTTGTTAATTTTCGCCATGTAATACCCGCTTAAGATTCAGAGACGGACAACATTATAAGTAAATCAGCAATTATAACGCGTTTCTTTGTTTTTAAATAAGTTTTGTTTATGCCGAATTACGTTTTTATGCAAGTAAGGCTTGTAGAAGGAGCTGAGTAAATCACGTTTTCAAGTAGGCGCCCATGTCCGGAAACGTACCATTTCAATGATATCGTTTCATAAAAAAATTGAATGTTCCGCTTCTGCTTGCTGAAAGGGCGATAGTAATTTAATTAGCTGTGACTCGATTAATTACATTTCTAACAAGCATTGGTATAACTTGAGTTCTTGCCGCCCATTTCGTTCCCGCTTGCTCTTCACCCTCACGGTGAGGGATGGAGAGAACAGTCGACTGTCGAGCACCTTATTTCTTGCATGCTGAACATCATCATCATCTAAAAGTACTTTAAAAATTAGCTATAAAATGATTGCAAAAATAACAACAATGACTGAAAAGCTAGAAAAGAAATCCGAAAATTTGCAAGAAAATTCCTTTGTATTTATCACATTTATGCCTGTTATGGCCCAATTATAGGCATGGAGTTACATACAGTTACATCCCATAGAAAGTGGGGCTCTAATGACCTAGCTGTCGACGGGCCCTTAAACACTAATCACTCACTCACTCCCATAGAAAGTGACTAGTATCTCATTGTTTCACATTGCTCATTAACAGTTTGTACTTTCTCATTCATGTTCTGTGTGAGTGGTAAATGTTTCAAGGCCAATCAAAGAATTGTATGTTTCTTGTATTTTAAGCTGCATTTCTTTTAAGGTAGAGTTGAGAATGTCTCTGTTGGGAAGGTCGCGAGGTCAAGGCGCCTGCCATTGCTGGTATAGTACGTGCGTTCACAACTTAAAACGTTAGGAGGAATAAAGTTGGGTTCTTTAAAATGTTCAAAGGTTAAAGGTGACTGGTTTATAATAAATGTTCGTATGTCTACTGTCACACATTTAGCTATCTAGTTATCCAGGATGCTTATTTTCTTTACAGAATGTAATCTGTTTAGTTTAGTCATTTGTTTATTTAACGTTATACAATAGATTGAATATAACACCCTGCCCCTTGTGTTTCCGATAGTCACTTTTCATTACTATAAATGCAGAGTAGTGTATAGCTATCCACATGTCACCCAAATCCACAATAGCGTCTGCTTCTTTCTATGGAACAGTGTTAACTCTGATACTTGCTCGGTTTATTACGTGAAGCAGTGGTAGAAGCTTTAATAAAAGGACTACCGAAAAAGGAAAATATAATTTGAAGCTTTAACGTTTATCATATCCATAGTGACTGGGGAGTTTGGTGCTCGCGTGTGTGTATCTCGCTCTGCCTTTGCCTAGCTCAAGTGCCTAAGGAGGGTAACGTCTTTACGGGTCAATTGTAGTACGCTATAGTAGAAATAACACGATGTGAAGCTATCTGTTAATGTTTGTATGTTACATAACTGTGTGTTTATTGTCTTACGCTTGCTTGAATATAGTGTGTTAGCTTCAAATTAGTTCACAGATCTAAAACTTATGGGTCATAAGTCAAATTCTGCACTCTGGGTCCGTACTAGAAAACCATAAATATGGACACGGCTGCCATGGAAGAAGCTCAACAACTTGTTCTTGGTAACAAAATACTTACCTGGCCTCCTCGTCTTCCAGATATAAATACATATGCTTATTACCTGACTGAAATACTTAAATATAAATTTTACCAAAAAAAAAAAAAAAAAAAAAATTTCTATGAATTATAAAACCGTGTTCCGATGCGGTTTACAGTAGTTTAAAAACAAAGATGCAGATGTTCCAAAAGGGCTCAAAGAGGGGCTTAATTTCTAACACCTTTTTATAATCAAAAAAAGACATTTTTACTGTCGCGGCGGCCGAACGAGCAAAGGAGACACCTAGTGTAAGCGCCCGTCAGTAAACAACACGCGGCCGGCGACAATGTGCGGGCAAAGCAAAGATCAGTTCTAGACAGTACGAGAAGCTTCAAGAAACGTGTATTTTTCAGAAAATTTGCCTGAACTGAATAAGTGGACCGTACAGTCAGTCTTGAGTCAGTTTTAGTGAATTGATTGTCAAGGTTACGATAGAACAGAACAGCTGTGAGTTTCAAGGTCACGACGAGTTGTAAGTTGGTTAACAATGAAACATGCAAGTCTTTTTTGTGATTCAGTTTTTGAGTAACAAGGGTTGTCATTTGTCACGAAATTGTTTGGCATTCTTAGCATTATCTACAGGAGAATAGCAGCCGGCCAAAAACCCTTTAGATAGGTAATTATTATCCAGAAGGGCGTAACCAAGCTACCTACCTTGAAGAGGGACACCTAGCAGGCTTCTGTTTGGACTCAGAGGGAGGGAAGAATCATAAATGTAGACATTTAGCGATGCATGATTTTCAGTGAGCTCCTGTCCTTAGCTTGGTTCTAATACCCCCCCCCCCCCTTGTAGCTGGAGTAGCCTACTTAAAGAGAGGAAAGTGCAAGTCGGAGATCCATTTTGTGCCACATTGCGGACTCAAATAGAGAAATTGCAAAAGCTCGCAGTCCTCTCTCTTTTTGTCCGAGAAGGGGAATTCCATTGAATAGATGTGCGACGTAGCCTCTTCTCTATGAGTTGCTAGAGGCGTTCAAATGGAACAAACAGCGAGGCGAATGAAGAAACACGAATATTGGAGCAGAATGCAGCTATGCAAAGTTTTGTCGCTCTCAATAACAACTGAATGAAAGCAACACAAGGGCATCTTTCAAACTGAATTTCCGCAATTCATAATAAAAGTTAAAGCCAGGGTATTTTCAAAACGTGTCAGCCTGTGTTATCGCACAACGTAAATCTTACTAATAATAATTTATTGTGCTGGGGTTTACACTGCCGAAATATGTACCTGAAAAGCGCTAACCAAAACTTGTTCCATAAATCACACGTGCATTAAGGGTTCTTTGCTGCTCAGGCAACATAATTGTAGCACCTTCACAACCTAATGTTGACCGTGGAGCATTCATGTGCTGCTATCATCATCATCATTACCATCACCATCATCATCATCATTACCATCATCACCATCATCACCATCACCATCATCATCATCATCAGCATCATCATTACCATCATCACCATCATCATCATCATTACCATCATCATTACCATCATCACCATCATCATCATTACCATCATCACCATCATCACCATCACCATCATCATCATCATCATTACCATCATCACCATCATCATCATTACCATCATCACCATCATCATCATTATCATCATCATCATTATCGTCATCACCATCATCATGATTATTATTATCATCATTATCATCATCATCATCATCATCATTACCATCATCACCATCATCATTATCATCATGATTATTATTATTATCATCATTATCATCAGCAGCAGCAGCATCATCATCATTACCATCATCACCATCATCATCATTACCATCATCACCAGCATCATCATCATTATCATCATGATTATTATTATTATCATCATTATCATCATCATCACCATCATCACCATCATCATCATTACCATCATCACCATCATCATCACCATCATCATCATTACCATCATCACCATCATCATCATCATTATCATCATGATTATCATCATCATCATCATCATCATCATCATTATTATTATTATTATTATTATTATTATTATTATTATTATTATTATTATTATTATTATTATTATTATTATTATTATTATTATTATTATTATTATTATTATTATTACTGTTAGTGTTATTGTTATTATTGTTACAATAATTACAATCATATCACAATGAAAAAGATTTTTACATGATTTACTAAGATATTGGTTAACTCATTCACAAATAAAAACCGCCTGATGTGTTGCACTCACATGACTTTCTTCACTCTTGTGCTAATAATTGTTACAAACTATTCCTTTATCTTCTTCGTGTTAGTTGACATTAACATTTCCAGAAATTACCTTATTGTTTTCCTTGCTCGTAGGTAGAAGGGGATATGGGAATACAGTAGACTTCGATCGATAGTCAAATATTGTAAATGTTTGTGATGCCATTCACTCTGCACGGCTAAGATATAAAAATGAGTCACGGTCTTCCATTTGACGAAAGTTGAAGTTTTCCAAAACTCACAAAAATTACAAGAAATGTCTCCGAAATGGTTCAGTCTAAAACAAACTTTATTCAGATATAAATTGTGTTTTAGCAAGTTGTACATTGTTATATATTAAGACTGGTCTATGTCTTATTGTTTGCCAGTTCTGCAAAAGTTATTGAGTCATTGAGAGGTATCACTGTGCTATGCATCACAATATGTAGGTATAAGCGGTTTGAATGAGTTACAAATAACTCACTGGAATATGTGCAATGGCGTGCAAGTTAACTCCGTGAAGCTGTAACAGCCCACGTGGTTGAGATAGGCACACTGTCCACCTACAGCGGCGGTTACTTCACAGAAAGCACAATCCTTTCCCCCTTTTAAGTAGGACGTCAGAAGGACTTGGCAGCGAAGCCAAGGGCAGATGCGTATGGAAACCTAACGATACCCTGCATTTATGAGAGTGGTAGAGGAGCTTTTACAGAGGGATCAAAGAATATGCTGCACTGGCACAGGGAAAAGGTACCTACGCTCTCCTTTCCTGTACAAACACGTGCATGATTAAAGTTTATTGTTTGTGGGTTTATCTTTGGGTCCAGCATATTCCACCTTCAGAGCTCTTCATCAAAACTATAGATATTGAAGCTCATCTAGTGTCAATTTTATTTAATTTTCTCGGGTAGGCGACGCTGCACAATACTTCATTTGTATTCAGACGTGCTAACCTGTTTCTTCTTTCTTTTCTGTGTAACAAATCTAAGTTGTACCTAGAAAAACTTACAAACATTTCCAACTCTTACAGTGAGGCAAAAAAAAAAAAAAAAAAAAAAAAATGTCCATTCTAACGTTAAAAGCTTCTTGGATTACACTTTGCCAGAGGTAGATTTGTTATTACCATGGTTACATTGCAAGTCTGCATGGAAATTTGTTAATTTAGGTGCTAATAGCTTATCAGCTTATACAGCACGCCCCCCCCCCCCAAAAAGCGCCAACAACGCTTAGTATGTTGTGCGGGATGGTAAACTGATCGGTTTTCAAAAAGGAACCTCTGTCTAGAAATGCACCGTGGGTGTACGTTCACATTTCGTCAATAAACCCAACATGAGTAGCATATCGAGCTCTGAACTGAGTACCTCCTACATCATTGCAGAACCTATATAGCCGGTGGTGATCCTCATGCACGTGACCCTTTAGGTGCGATTGTCTTTCAAGATTTCCGATCGATCCGTGGACTCGAGGAATAAGATTACAGGGCGTTACAGGAGTGCCATACACCATACTCTTCATGGAACTCGACGGAGAATAGTCGAGAGGTGTCAGAACTGGTGACTGTGCTGGCCATGGAACTGGTCCATCTCTACCTATCCATCGACTTGCTAAGACCTTCACGAATTAGACTTATTTACTCAGAACTACAGCTTGGATTTGGGAGTACTATATCCGTGTTACTCTATCCAGAAAGGATCAATGTAGCAAATATAAACATAGAGAAATACTCGTTATTTGGAAGACAAACGGGATCAGGTCCTGAAGATAACATTCCTATCCCATAAACACTTCATCATCATCATCATCATGAACAAATGTAGGATTAGGTCGTTAAGGCCTGTTCTTCAAGAGCTCTGTAAATGTTCCTGGCTGTGTGATCTCTGTCTGGGTCTTCCAGGATGCCTTCTGCCATGCGCGCGATAGTTGTAGGCTAAGCGTGGGTTTGTTTGTAGTGTTTAACGCCCGCTTTTACTACTGCGGCACCGCAGGCGGTGACACTGATGATACATGGAATGAAGATGGAGCACCGGTGGAATGAGATGGCGGGGGAAACCGGAGTACCCGGAGAAAACCCGCCCTGACGCCGCTTCGTCCACCACGAATACCACATGCGGGTCCCTGGGATCGAACCCGGGCCGCCTAGGTGGTAGGCGAGCGCGCTAACCGCTAGGCTAAGCGTGGGAGTCGGTGAAGAGTCATGCGTTGTAGATGAGTGAACCAGTTTTGATATTATTTACCTTCAGTTTGTTTCTTATATCCACATTTTTTCATGATCGAGCCCTGCTAAGCTTAATGATGCTCTTAAAAACTCATCTGTGCTGCTTCTAATGTTGCCCTATTTTTTCAATTTAAAATCCACATTTCACTGCCATGGGATAGAGTTGCTTTTGAAGTGATATTACGCAGTCTGAATTTCACATCTATTGACATATTTTCCCCAAAATTTCGTTTTACAGTGCCGTGTAATTTGGTATAATTTTGTATTCTTCCATTAATATATATTCCTTCTGTGGATATTAAATTTCCTAGATAATTAAAGTTTGATACACTTCAAACAAGTTGTTGCACACTTGCCGTACGTTGGTTTAGTGCAGTACTGGCACGGTGTGCCGAATATTTGTGCGATGTCAGTATAACTTAAATCTGCAAGCATGTGAGTTCCAGATAGGCTTGTGGATTATCTTCGGGAATTTACCTGTAATACTCATGGTAACTCTATTCGTTACACAAACGCACAGAAAGCTGAAGATCTCTGGTTCAAATACTAGCTATGGCACTTCATTTTTGAGTCTGACTCTGCTTTTTAAACATTCTAACAGTTTAATTTTCGTAGCATACTACAGAGATGTGAAAATGGTAAGACTTAAAATAAAGCTTTGGTTGTTTACTATCGAGCTTATATATGTACAAGATAGTGTGATAAATGCTCATCAAAGTTACCACCAGTCACAATTGGATAGCGCATATATGGGAAATCAAAATAAAACTGCCAATTCAAGTCTTGAGCTTGTACCACTGAATTATACGGAGAGAATTTTTATTCAATGAAATGTAGAAAAATTTACTTCAAATTTACACAATTGAATCTTAAATTAGGATTTCCGGTCCTTTTCCCCGCGGTATTATCATTTAAAATTCGAGGCCATAGCTGGAAAATAAGTGCTCGCTGTTTGTTGTATGATATGTGCTTCTGAAATGTTGAGGCCTTGAGTTGGGAATATTATTTTACTCAAGTAAAGTACTGATGGAATTGTGTCGCTGGAGGAAAGGAAAATGCTCACAATGAAAACTATCTGGTGGGCATTCAGATAAGATCTTAATTTGATTTTGGACATTTCTAAATTGCTTTCAAACTCAAAACAACCTAGTTATTTTGACCGCACAAATGTACTTGAACCTGAAAATGCTAAGACCTCTTCTCTGTAGATGAGCTCTTGTCAATGTGATGGGACCAAAGTGTGCCTTAAAGTGGAACCACTGTTGTCAATACTCAGAAAATCACAGCAAATGTGCATCCTTCAAAAGCCTGCATACAGCCCTGTTTGTTGTCAACAATCGAAAACAAACTCATATTATCAACAGTCATGATTGGAATAAAATGTACTCATAGTTCATAGTTAGGAAGTGGCATTCGATATATTTCATAGCACCTCCCCTAATTCCCCCTCTCCCCCGGTCTCACCCTTATATACGAAAAAAGCGTTGCGCTATATATGAATCACCAATTTCACATTGCCCAATTACTCCCCAGACAGTTACCAATATTGCTCCTCTCCTTCCAGATTCCCCAACCCCCATCAGTCACGTGACTTCGCTTCGAGATGCTAGCATGTTACGTTGAGAGAGGCGAAATTACCATCAAAATTTACACTCTGTTACAGATTCAATGGCTCCCTTATTTATTTTGGTATGTGAAGGTGTTTAAGAACTATTGAGGTAAGCTTTGGTCCATTATAAAAACCAAAAACCTTGTAATATAATTATATTCGGATATTACTGCAAGCTCCGAGTATTAATGTTGCACATTACATCAGATGTTGGAAGTGTCCATCCTGACTTGGAGTGGAAGTGTTGCAAATCCCAGAGTTAGGTACCAATAGGAACGTCAGATCCATGAGCAACTACGTGTATATACCCCATTCTTGATCACACCCATCGCTGTCTAGCCACTAATAGTGCACTGGAGCTCCATCTTGCGTGAAGCACAAACTGTTACCTGCATTTGTCATTTGCATGTCCATTTCAAACTTAGTGTCCTTCCATTGGTACAAATGGAGCTTTGCACACATTTTGTACCATTTCCATGCCAACAACGGTCCCAAATGCTTCTTCACATAATTTGTAACATAGGCTCTCGAAACACTATAATTCCTTATTACTTTCTCTGCTAGTAAGTACAGCAAGTATTGTATTCCACCCAAAAATTCGATGTCGAGATTTCGCCGGAAGTATGTTTTGAGACCCATAAATTAAAAAAAAAAAAAAGCATTTTTAGAAAAAGGTCCGTGTGTGTGTGTGTGTGTGTGTGTGTGTGTGTGTGTGTGTGTGTGTGTGTGTGTGTGTGTCTGCCTGTCAATCTGTGGACAGCATAGCTCAAAAACGAAAAGTTGTTAAAAACCAAAGTTGGTATTTAAGCTTAATGTCTTTCAAGGATGCGACACGACAATTTTGATTAAAATGCCATATGTGCAAGATATTAAGTTTTATATGACAAATGAAATGTATGTTTTTACTTTTCTGTCTATAGCCTATGCATTTCTGTTTACTCTGGATGATTCTTTTATAACTCGTAAACTGTAAGAGGTAGACAAACTCTTACTCTACAAATAATGAAGATCTCGCTAAGTACTAGTATTAGTAGACGCAGTAGAAGCAGCAGCAGTAGTATTAGTAGAAGTAGTAGAAGCAGCAGCAGTAGTATTAGTAGAAGTAGTAGAAGAAGCAGCAGTAGTATTAGTAGAAGTAGTAGAAGAAGCAGCAGTAGTATTAGTAGAAGTAGTAGAAGCAGCAGCAGTAGTATTAGTAGAAGTAGTAGAAGCAGCAGCAGTAGTATTAGTAGAAGTAGTAGAAGAAGCAGCAGTAGTATTAGTAGAAGTAGTAGAAGAAGCAGCAGTACTATTAGTAGAAGTAGTAGAAGAAGCAGCAGTAGTATTAGTAGAAATAGTAGAAGAAGCAGCAGTAGTATTAGAAGAAATAGTAGAAGCAGCAGCAGAAGTATTAGTAGAAGTAATAGAAGAAGCAGCAGTAGTATTAGTAGAAGTAGTAGAAGAAGCAGCAGTAGTATTAGTAGAAGTAGTAGAAGCAGCAGCAGTAGTATTAGTAGAAGTAGTAGAAGCAGCAGCAGTAGTATTAGTAGAAATAGTAGAAGCAGCAGCAGTAGTATTAGTAGAAATAGTAGAAGCAGCAGTAATATTAGTAGAAATAGTAGAAGCACCAGCAGTAGTATTAGTAGAAATAGTAGAAGCAGCAGCAGTAATATTAGTAGAAATAGTAGAAGCACCAGCAGTAGTATTAGTAGAAATAGTAGAAGCAGCAGCAGTAATATTAGTAGAAATAGTAGAAGCAGCAGCAGTAATATTAGTAGAAATAGTAGAAGCACCAGCAGTAGTATTAGTAGAAATAGTAGAAGCAGCAGCAGTAATATTAGTAGAAATAGTAGAAGCAGCAGCAGTAATATTAGTAGCAATAGTAGAAGCAGCAGCAGTAGTATTAGTAGAAATAGTAGAAGCAGCAGCAGTAGTATTAGTAGAAATAGTAGAAGCAGCAGCAGTAATATTAGTAGCAATAGTAGAAGCAGCAGCAGTAGTATTAGTAGAAGTAGTAGAAGCAGCAGCAGTAGTATTAGTAGAAATAGTAGAAGCAGCAGCAGTAGTATTAGTAGAAATAGTAGAAGCAGCAGCAGTAATATTAGTAGAAGTAGTAGAAGCAGCAACAGTAGTATTAGTAGAAGTAGTAGAAGCAGCAGCAGTAGTATTAGTAGAAATAGTAGAAGCAGCAGCAGTAGTATTAGTAGAAGTAGTAGAAGCAGCAGCAGTAGTATTAGTAGAAATAGTAGAAGCAGCAGCAGTAGTATTAGTAGAAGTAGTAGAAGCAGCAGCAGTAATATTAGTAGAAATAGTAGAAGCACCAGCAGTAGTATTAGTAGAAATAGTAGAAGCAGCAGCAGTAGTATTAGTAGAAATAGTAGAAGCAGCAGCAGTAGTATTAGTAGAAATAGTAGAAGCAGCAGCAGTAGTATTAGTAGAAGTAGTAGAAGCAGCAGCAGTAATATTAGTAGAAATAGTAGAAGCACCAGCAGTAGTATTAGTAGAAATAGTAGAAGCAGCAGCAGTAGTATTAGTAGAAATAGTAGAAGCAGCAGCAGTAGTATTAGTAGAAATAGTAGAAGCACCAGCAGTAGTATTAGTAGAAATAGTAGAAGCACCAGCAGTAGTATTAGTAGAAATAGTAGAAGCAGCAGCAGTAGTATTAGTAGAAATAGTAGAAGCACCAGCAGTAGTATTAGTAGAAGTAGTAGAAGCAGCAGCAGTAGTATTAGTAGAAGTAGTAGAAGCAGCAGCAGTAATATTAGTAGAAATAGTAGAAGCACCAGCAGTAGTATTAGTAGAAATAGTAGAAGCAGCAGCAGTAGTATTAGTAGAAGTAGTAGAAGCAGCAGCAGTAATATTAGTAGCAATAGTAGAAGCAGCAGCAGTAGTATTAGTAGAAGTAGTAGAAGCAGCAGCAGTAATATTAGTAGAAATAGTAGAAGCACCAGCAGTAGTATTAGTAGAAATAGTAGAAGCAGCAGCAGTAGTATTAGTAGAAGTAGTAGAAGCAGCAGCAGTAGTATTAGTAGAAATAGTAGAAGCAGCAGCAGTAGTATTAGTAGAAGTAGTAGAAGCAGCAGCAGTAATATTAGTAGAAATAGTAGAAGCACCAGCAGTAGTATTAGTAGAAATAGTAGAAGCAGCAGCAGTAGTATTAGTAGAAATAGTAGAAGCAGCAGCAGTAATATTAGTAGCAATAGTAGAAGCAGCAGCAGTAGTATTAGTAGAAATAGTAGAAGCAGCAGCAGTAGTATTAGTAGAAATAGTAGAAGCAGCAGCAGTAGTATTAGTAGAAGTAGTAGAAGAAGCAGCAGTAGTATTAGTAGAAGTAGTAGAAGCAGCAGCAGTAGTATTAGTAGAAGTAGTAGAAGCAGCAGCAGTAGTATTAGTAGAAGTAGTAGAAGAAGCAGCAGTAGTATTAGTAGAAGTAGTAGAAGAAGCAGCAGTAGTATTAGTAGAAGTAGTAGAAGCAGCAGCAGTAGTATTAGTAGAAGTAGTAGAAGCAGCAGCAGTAGTATTAGTAGAAGTAGTAGAAGAAGCAGCAGTAGTATTAGTAGAAGTAGTAGAAGAAGCAGCAGTACTATTAGTAGAAGTAGTAGAAGAAGCAGCAGTAGTATTAGTAGAAATAGTAGAAGAAGCAGCAGTAGTATTAGAAGAAATAGTAGAAGCAGCAGCAGAAGTATTAGTAGAAGTAATAGAAGAAGCAGCAGTAGTATTAGTAGAAGTAGTAGAAGAAGCAGCAGTAGTATTAGTAGAAGTAGTAGAAGCAGCAGCAGTAGTATTAGTAGAAGTAGTAGAAGCAGCAGCAGTAGTATTAGTAGAAATAGTAGAAGCAGCAGCAGTAGTATTAGTAGAAATAGTAGAAGCAGCAGTAATATTAGTAGAAATAGTAGAAGCACCAGCAGTAGTATTAGTAGAAATAGTAGAAGCAGCAGCAGTAATATTAGTAGAAATAGTAGAAGCACCAGCAGTAGTATTAGTAGAAATAGTAGAAGCAGCAGCAGTAATATTAGTAGAAATAGTAGAAGCAGCAGCAGTAATATTAGTAGAAATAGTAGAAGCAGCAGCAGTAGTATTAGTAGAAATAGTAGAAGCAGCAGCAGTAGTATTAGTAGAAGTAGTAGAAGCACCAGCAGTAGTATTAGTAGAAATAGTAGAAGCAGCAGCAGTAATATTAGTAGAAATAGTAGAAGCACCAGCAGTAGTATTAGTAGAAATAGTAGAAGCAGCAGCAGTAATATTAGTAGAAATAGTAGAAGCAGCAGCAGTAGTATTAGTAGAAATAGTAGAAGCAGCAGCAGTAATATTAGTAGCAATAGTAGAAGCAGCAGCAGTAGTATTAGTAGAAGTAGTAGAAGCAGCAGCAGTAGTATTAGTAGAAATAGTAGAAGCAGCAGCAGTAGTATTAGTAGAAGTAGTAGAAGCAGCAGCAGTAGTATTAGTAGAAATAGTAGAAGCAGCAGCAGTAGTATTAGTAGAAATAGTAGAAGCAGCAGCAGTAGTATTAGTAGAAATAGTAGAAGCAGCAGCAGTAGTATTAGTAGAAATAGTAGAAGCAGCAGCAGTAATATTAGTAGAAGTAGTAGAAGCACCAGCAGTAATATTAGTAGAAATAGTAGAAGCACCAGCAGTAGTATTAGTAGAAATAGTAGAAGCAGCAGCAGTAATATTAGTAGAAATAGTAGAAGCACCAGCAGTAGTATTAGTAGAAATAGTAGAAGCAGCAGCAGTAGTATTAGTAGAAGTAGTAGAAGCACCAGCAGTAATATTAGTAGAAATAGTAGAAGCACCAGCAGTAGTATTAGTAGAAATAGTAGAAGCAGCAGCAGTAATATTAGTAGAAATAGTAGAAGCACCAGCAGTAGTATTAGTAGAAATAGTAGAAGCAGCAGCAGTAGTATTAGTAGAAATAGTAGAAGCAGCAGCAGTAATATTAGTAGAAATAGTAGAAGCACCAGCAGTAGTATTAGTAGAAATAGTAGAAGCAGCAGCAGTAGTATTAGTAGAAGTAGTAGAAGCACCAGCAGTAATATTAGTAGAAATAGTAGAAGCAGCAGCAGTAGTATTAGTAGAAATAGTAGAAGCAGCAGCAGTAGTATTAGTAGAAATAGTAGAAGCAGCAGCAGTAATATTAGTAGAAATAGTAGAAGCACCAGCAGTAGTATTAGTAGAAATAGTAGAAGCAGCAGCAGTAATATTAGTAGAAATAGTAGAAGCACCAGCAGTAGTATTAGTAGAAATAGTAGAAGCAGCAGCAGTAGTATTAGTAGAAGTAGTAGAAGCACCAGCAGTAATATTAGTAGAAATAGTAGAAGCACCAGCAGTAGTATTAGTAGAAATAGTAGAAGCAGCAGCAGTAATATTAGTAGAAATAGTAGAAGCACCAGCAGTAGTATTAGTAGAAATAGTAGAAGCAGCAGCAGTAATATTAGTAGAAATAGTAGAAGCAGCAGCAGTAGTATTAGTAGAAATAGTAGAAGCAGCAGCAGTAATATTAGTAGCAATAGTAGAAGCAGCAGCAGTAGTATTAGTAGAAGTAGTAGAAGCAGCAGCAGTAGTATTAGTAGAAGTAGTAGAAGAAGCAGCAGTAGTATTAGTAGAAATAGTAGAAGCAGCAGCAGTAGTATTAGTAGAAATAGTAGAAGCAGCAGCAGTAATATTAGTAGCAATAGTAGAAGCAGCAGCAGTAGTATTAGTAGAAGTAGTAGAAGCAGCAACAGTAGTATTAGTAGAAGTAGTAGAAGCAGCAGCAGTAGTATTAGTAGAAATAGTAGAAGCAGCAGCAGTAGTATTAGTAGAAATAGTAGAAGCAGCAGCAGTAATATTAGTAGAAATAGTAGAAGCAGCAGCAGTAGTATTAGTAGAAATAGTAGAAGCAGCAGCAGTAGTATTAGTAGAAGTAGTAGTAGCAGCAGCAGTAGTATTAGTAGAAGTAGTAGAAGCAGCAGCATAGTAGAAGTAGTAGAAAAAGCAGCAGTAGTATTAGTAGAAATAGTAGAAGCAGCAGCAGTGGTAGTAGTAGAAGTAGTAGAAGAAGCAGCAGTAGTATTAGTAGAAGTAGTAGAAGCAGCAGCAGTAATATTAGTAGAAGTAGTAGAAGCAGCAGCATAGTAGAAATAGTAGAAGCAGCAGCAGTAGTATTAGTAGAAGTAGTAGTAGCAGCAGCAGTAGTATTAGTAGAAGTAGTAGAAGCAGCAGCATAGTAGAAGTAGTAGAAAAAGCAGCAGTAGTATTAGTAGAAATAGTAGAAGCAGCAGCAGTGGTAGTAGTAGAAGTAGTAGAAGAAGCAGCAGTAGTATTAGTAGAAGTAGTAGAAGCAGCAGCAGTGGCAGTAGTAGAAGTAGTAGAAGCAGCAGCAGTAGTATTAGTAGAAGTAGTAGAAGCAGCAGCATAGTAGAAATAGTAGAAGCAGCAGCAGTAGTATTAGTAGAAGTAGTAGTAGCAGCAGCAGTAGTATTAGTAGAAGTAGTAGAAGCAGCAGCATAGTAGAAGTAGTAGAAAAAGCAGCAGTAGTATTAGTAGAAATAGTAGAAGCAGCAGCAGTGGTAGTAGTAGAAGTAGTAGAAGCAGCAGCAGTAGTATTAGTAGAAGTAGTAGAAGCAGCAGCAGTGGCAGTAGTAGAAGTAGTAGAAGCAGCAGCAGTAGTATTAGTAGAAGTAGTAGAAGCAGCAGCAGTGGCAGTAGTAGAAGTAGTAGAAGCAGCAGCAGTGGCAGTAGTAGAAGTAGTAGAAGCAGCAGCAGTAGTATTAGTAGAAGTAGTAGAAGCAGCAGCAGTGGCAGTAGTAGAAGTAGTAGAAGCAGCAGCAGTGGCAGTAGTAGAAGTAGTAGAAGCAGCAGCAGTAGTATTAGTAGAAGTAGTAGAAGCAGCAGCAGTGGCAGTAGTAGAAGTAGTAGAAGCAGCAGCAGTAGTATTAGTAGAAGTAGTAGAAGCAGCAGCAGTGGCAGTAGTAGAAGTAGTAGAAGCAGCAGCAGTGGCAGTAGTAGAAGTAGTAGAAGCAGCAGCAGTAGTATTAGTAGAAGTAGTAGAAGCAGCAGCAGTGGCAGTAGTAGAAGTAGTAGAAGCAGCAGCAGTAGTATTAGTAGAAGTAGTAGAAGCAGCAGCAGTGGCAGTAGTAGAAGTAGTAGAAGCAGCAAGCAGCAGCAGTAGTATTAGTAGAAGTAGTAGAAGCAGCAGCAGTGGCAGTAGTAGAAGTAGTAGAAGCAGCAGCAGTGGCAGTAGTAGAAGTAGTAGAAGCAGCAGCAGTAGTATTAGTAGAAGTAGTAGAAGCAGCAGCAGTGGCAGTAGTAGAAGTAGTAGAAGCAGCAGCAGTAGTATTAGTAGAAGTAGTAGAAGCAGCAGCAGTGGGAGTAGTAGAAGTAGTAGAAGCAGCAGCAGTGGCAGTAGTAGAAGTAGTAGAAGCAGCAGCAGTAGTATTAGTAGAAGTAGTAGAAGCAGCAGCAGTGGCAGTAGTAGAAGTAGTAGAAGCAGCAGCAGTAGTATTAGTAGTAGTAGTAGAAGCAGCAGCAGTGGCAGTAGTAGAAGTAGTAGAAGCAGCAGCAGTGGCAGTAGTAGAAGTAGTAGAAGCAGCAGCAGTGGCAGTAGTAGAAGTAGTAGAAGCAGCAGCAGTGGCAGTAGTAGAAGTAGTAGAAGCAGCAACAGTGGTAGTAGTAGAAGTAGTAGAAGCAGCAGCAGTGGCAGTAGTAGAAGTAGTAGAAGAAGCAGCAGTGGCAGTAGTAGAAGTAGTAGAAGCAGCAGCAGTGGCAGTAGTAGAAGTAGTAGAAGCAGCAGCAGTGGCAGTAGTAATAACAGTAGTGGTTATGTGTACTTAAATGCCGTGAAGTCAGTTCTGATAGTGATAAGAACTGAAGCCTGGGCTATAGCCAGCGGAACTCGCGCAAGTCTACATGATGAGGCACTTTAGTACGAGTGTAATTTTAAGGTAAGCTGGTTGTGCAATCTAATGCATAATGACAGAATATCATATTATGACTTTAAATCACAAATAGGGGTATAAGACGGATCCGAGTACAGAAGTGAATAAAAGAGGAGATAAAGGTGCTCCCTGTGTTTGTCTAGAACAGTACACTATCCCAGGTCAAAGCCAAAGGTAGTTTGAAGTCCTAGAATACATATGTAACTTAGGTATGTTTGTGTGTGTTCACAGACACGTCAATACACGCAGTTCTAAGAGTAGGTACCAAAATAGACGACTCTATGTTAGTTATGAAGGTCGTATAAGAAATAATAAAGGGCATGCATGATACGTACGCTCTGCTTGTATCCAGTGAACAAAGGGTACGTTTCCTGTCACAGAGAGACGAAGGAAGAAGCCTCAACAACAAGACAAATGGGAAAATAGTGAAGATGTAGAACAATATATCAAAGCCTGTTAGTTCTGAGGAGAATTTATTTTAGCTGTGAAAGAATAAAATACAAGTTGAAAAAAAAAGAAGAAGAAAGTTTGCAAGAACTCGAGTCCATAATGTTATTGGACTTAGATGTTGTATGGGTTAAAATAGGAATGGCAATAGAAAGTTAGAACATTAGCGTTATGTAATAGTGACACCTCCATTGAGCAAGGCTAGGCTGCACTACAGCAGGCAGCTCGGTCTATCTATGTATCTATGCATCGATCCCTATGTTTTAGCCGCATCAGATGCAAACTTGGAGGCACGTGTGGGTGTGGCTTAGCTCCCACACAAGTGAGTTAGATGCGAGTAGCGTGGTGGATTAACTCCCACGCTACTCACAAGCAAACCTTCTCAAAAACCGCTATGCTTCTATTTGATGATATTTACTAAGTGCTTCTGAGAATTTTGGCCAATGGAGAGAAAAATGAGTTCACAGAAGGGAGGCGTGGAACGTGTTTTCTCCCTGAATGTTGCGACGAGTTTATTAAAGGGGTTGGGTGTACCACCTACCAATGTGGCATGGTTTGTCCCTTCTGCGACGGATCAGCGGTGAACATGAACGACTCCTTTAATCTCTGGTGCAGTACGTGTCAATGAGTATATCAGTGAATCACTACACTACACTACATTAACTTTAAAGTATTGAATTTATTTCAACTTTTAAATGAACATATTCAGTCCATGATCACAAATGATGCAGTCTTATGGCTTGGCATCTTTTCAAATCTCGCTAACGGGTCGTCATGCACGGATCACAAATGTTTATAAGTCAAGATCTTTGCTGTTATTAGTGCCACGTGGCAGAATTTACACCTATTTGATGCACTGTCACTCTGCGTTTCAAGTTCACTTTATATTCAGAAATCACTCAAACTACTGCGGACACTTACGATTTCCCTTGCAAAGTCAAATCAAGCCATTTAAAAGAGACAATTGAATTTAGTCTTTACTAACTATATTTACAATGTAGACTTTTGTGCCACCTCCCTATTCTCATATTTAATCGTTCTAGAGGGCTTAGTGGAAATACTGCCGCAATGTTAACAGTAATATTAATAATAGCAGTAATGGTAATAAGAATAATCATTTCTGGCCTTAATTTAGGGTAAGGTACATTGATAGTCTTGAAGAACTGTACTGCAATAATGACAGCCATTAAAAAAGTGCGTGAAACAAGTTTTCTCTACATCAAGCACATTTGATAACAACTGTTTCTCCACATTTATCACAGTGTCCTTCCAAATGTTTGAAAGAATAGCCAGTTGTGTTGTGCAAATGCCCAAAGTGTGTTTCAGCTGATATGCCAAGGACTGTAGTTTGGGGATATTGTCTGTCCTGCTGCTGCTGCAACATCCGGCTATCAAATCCGACACTATCAGGTAGTTGACGTCTCATATATGTGTACATGTATCCGGGAGAAGTATCGCTCCAGAGGCCGATATGATGTTTACCGTCAGCTTCTCAGGGTTAAGCCAAGAGTCTATATCTCCATGAACACCACAAGAGATCAGAAGTAAGAGGTTTTGTGCGCTTCAATATGAAAGGAATCTTTCTTTCATAAATACACTGGACAACAGGTTTGTCATTTTTCCAGGGGAATTCCATTTTAAAATTAGATTGTCCGCCTTGAACGCCTTTTCTTACTAATGGCAGATGGCTTTTGAAGGATTACAAATAACTTTGGCATTAGTTCACCTGATTGAGACACTACAGTGCTTCGGCTATCAACAGTTCATCTGTCCAGCGTGCACATCAACACGGCTGGGTACTGGCAGAGCCAGCTGAAACACATTGTCAACAGTTTCCGAATATAACTGACTATTGTTTCAAACATTTGAAAGGACACTGTGATAAATGTGAAGGAACAATTGTTATCAAATGTGGTTATGTAAGAAAAGTTATGTTTCAAGCACTTTTTAATGACTGTCATTATTGCAGTAGATACATTTGTTCAAGGCTAATGTACCTTACCATAAATTAATGTCAGGAATTATTCTTATTATCATTAATGTTATTAATAGCATTCCGGAAGAAAACATGTTGCACGCCTCCCTTCTATGAACTCATTTTTCTCACCAACCAATTACGTTCTAGTGACCAAAACTTGCAGAAACACTTATTTCTTTGAAAGGTAGAACTGGAACTTAAAAATTCAATGCCACAGCTGGGGTTTGAACCACATACCCTCCGCAAGTTAAGTAGAGGAGGTATTGTATTCCACACAAAAATTCGATGTCGAGATTTCACCTGCAATATATGTTTTGGGATCCCCTGAATCCAAAATCAGCATTTTTAGAAAAAAGTCTGTGTATTAGTCTGTGTGTCTGTCAGTCTGTGAACAGCATAACTTAAAAAAGAAAAGTCGGTTAAAAACCAAAGTTAGTATTTGAGTTTAATGTCTTTCAAGGATGCGACACGAAGATTTTGAAGAAAATAGCCCCACCCTAAACTACGCTTTACATGGAAAACTTTTCGAAAATTTCTATTTTCTTGAAAATGACACTAACGATTTTGATTTAAATGTCATATGTTTGAGATATTTTTATGAAAAATGAAATGTATATTTTGAATTTTCTGGCTATAGCCCGTGTAGTCCTGTTTACTCTTGATGACTTTAGAATTATTCGTAAACCATTAGAGATAGACCAAATCCTACTGCACAAAAATGTAGATCTTGCTAACACACACAATTTATGTCTGAATAAAACTTTTTGTAAAAAGCACCATTTCGAAGATATTCCTTGTTGTTTGTGTCAGTTTCGGAAAACTTAAAACCTTGGTGAAATGGAACATCGTTGTTCATTTTTTATATGCTAAGCGTGCAAAGGGAACGGGATCTCAAAGCTTTAAAACATTTGACTATCGCTCAAAGCCTACTGTATTCCCATATTCCCCTTGTATCTACAAAGAAATAAGCAATAAGGTAATTTGTACAAATGTTTATCTCAACTAACATGAAGAAGATATAGGAATAAGAGTTTGTAAGAATGGTTAGTACAAGAGTAGAGAAAGTCATGTGAGTGCAGTGCATCAGACTTTTCTTTTAAATAGTCAACATCATCAAAAAGAGCAATTGCGATTTTTTTTTCTTCCGCTTTAGAACGTTTGCTTGTAAGTTAGAGCCGGAGATCTTTGGTTCAAACCTCTTATGAATACAAAACCTTTGTATACTTAATTGTAATGTCTGTGCTGAATATTTTAATGTAAATACCACTGTTTTGTAATTTTTTGTATACTGTACTATATTTGGTTCCTTATAATAAGTTATCTCTATTTAATATACATTGTGCTTCACTTCCCATAGATCGTCCTCCTTTGTGTGTGTGTGTGTGTGTGTGTGTGTCTGTGTGTGTGCGCGCGCGTGTGTGTAGTGTTTAACGCCCACTTTTACTACATACGGCACCGCAGGCGGTGACACTGATGATACATGGAGTGAAGATGGAGCACCGGTGGAATGAGATGACGGGGGAAACCGGAGAGCCCGAAGGAAACCCGCTCCAGAGCCGCTTCGTCCACCACAAATCTTACATGCGGCTGCCTGGGATCGAACCCAGGCCACTTTGGTGAGAAGCGAATGGCGCGGCTAGATCGGCTTCAAATGTCAAATCCGATTTAACTTGGTTTTCTTTCTCGTACAATACTCAACCCAAAAATATGTTAAGAGATCCTGGGACTGAAAAATGAGAGAAAAATTGTCAAATTGACGATTTCTAAGTTTATGCATATAAATGTTCCCCAAACCTTCAGTCATTGGATGGAAGTGATGTTTTTTGACTGCCATTTTTAGACGCCTCGCGCAGCCTTTAAATGTCATGTGGGCTACATTTAAACGCCCCTCTTCAAGTGGTTGCAGCTGTCTAACGTTCTAAATATATTACATTTTTGTCCATAAGACTGTAGGGAGGGTTTTTTTTAATAAAAAGAAGCAAGATTCATGCAACTGCACTCAAATTAGTCCTGTCAGCTTCCAAGCGTGCCATTACGCTGATTATTTTACTTGGGCTCTCCCCCTCCTTTGGCTGTAGTTGGTGCGATGTTCGGTTTTGAAGGGCTGGTCAGTGCATTGCGTATTGCCTTAACCATCACGGCTATTGGAAACACTTCCAGTTTAGGGATTAGAGGAAGAACAGCATATGTAGCAAAATAACCTGCCAATTAAAGGGTTAAGCTATGAATGTGAGGAGACAGACTACTATACAAAAGAAGGAAGGTAATTGATGCATGTGTGCAGAAAAATTGGTTTTTCTCAACTTTACATTTTAATACACTATTTTCTCCATGCACATTAAGTTTTGTGCTATCTTCCTAGAGTTTTTCCAGCACGTGCTCCATTTATGTGACTTCAACTTCAGTCTTTCGTTTCAGAAGGCGAAAATATGTTTAGCTTTTAAAAAATCAAATACAAAGAAAAGCGTTTTAAAAATAGTCTGATTATGCATCAACCCAAACAAGTTAATTAGTTTAAAATTAATGATTTTTTGTTCCCGACAGGCATTGGTGGTGTTTTTGGACAATTAGAGTTTATAAAATAATAAAACTGTTGCGATATTTTAGATTTTGATCCACATGGGTTATTTTGAATATTGAGGTATTTTCACATTGTGAATAAATGTCTCAAACCTATAAAGCAGATTGTGCTGCAACTCTGTGTACTAATTTATAACATAAACACCCTTAAGTGTACAAGTAGTGCTTCCATGCACATAAAAATATAGAAAACTTCAAATTGAGTCGCAGGGTCCCTTGAGAGCAAACAAGGAATAAAAGGGAAGAAATGTTAAGTTATACACACTTATGGCCATGCCACTGTAACCCAGCGTGTTTTGAATGTTCCAACATCGTCGTAAACAATAAACGGGGAAAGGTAGACATATCGATGCGATTTTCAAGAAAACAGAACCATTAAAAGAGTAAAATGAATAAATCTGGAAAAAGGCTAGAACAGGTAAACGATTTGTGTACATTAAAAGGAGAGCGTTGACCTGAGTGGGTGCTCCAGAGATAGATGCATGCTCATTTTTACAACATTAACTTGCTTTTTGCTTTGCAGAGGGAAACGGCGTACCTTTAAGTACACTTAAGGATTCCACGAATGATCTTGTGCCCTGCCTACATCATTAATTAAACCTTCCATTTAACTTTGTGCTCCCTTTTGCCTCCTTTACTCTGTCGACCTTAGTCACGACATTTCCTTATTCTTTGTCCTCAAAACGGTTGCTTCCTTTGTACGATTTTTCTGCAACCGATTATAATCGCCTTATTGCCGTTTTCTCATCCTATTTCCCTTCCTTTCTTATATTTCCAATATATTTCCTCTTTGGTCCTCTTTTCTAACCTCTTCTCCGTTGTCAAGTCTCTGTGAGTAAATGAGAGAGAGCCTGCGGGCCCGTAATCTCTCACAACATCCTGTCTGTCTGTCTGTCTGACTGTCTGTCTGTCTGTCTGTCTGTCTGTCTGTCTGTCTGTCTGTCTGTCTGTCTGTCTATCCTGAGTGTGGCTGGCTGGCTGGCTGGCTGCCTGGCTGTCTGGCTGGCCCATTCTTTCTTTCACAAAACATGTCTTCCATTTCTTTTGAAGTTTCTCGTTTACAGAAAAGAATAAAAAATGGTGCCTGTCTAAGAATTTGAGTAGCGCCTGCATACAGAAATGGTAACTTTATAAACATGTGATACGATGTCGAGTGGTGAATTTGCAATGCTCTTCCAGCCAGGGCTGTCCAAAGTAAGGCTATTTTATTCTGCAACAGGTTTTCTTGCATTTGTATAAATCGTCCTAAATCTGAGCCGCATATGACATTTAATGTGTTAATGCAAAATAACGTCTAACAGGTACCGTTTTCCAACATAAATGTCTAGATGACTAAAGTTAATTAACTCATTTAGTTACTCATTCATTAATGCTGTGTTGGTTCTTTGAAAAACTATACATTGTTACTGAACATGTCAAATAAAATATTTGCAAATAAGATTCAGCCCTGCACTTTGATGTGGTATTACCCGCTCCTCACTTCCGCTATCCTACGTGCAATGCTGCTTTCTGGTGTCTTCTGCTCCGGCTGCTCTGGCATGTGATTTTAACCTCAGGGTCTGCGTGGGTGTTTGCGAATAAAACCAGAACTCTCGTTGAAACACTTTTATTCTCACCAAAATAGGAATGCGTGAGATTTGCCGATCGTTATTAACAACGTTAAGTCGTTACTGTGTCTTGACTAAGACCGAAGATTGTTACTATTAAATATGTGTCCTCACACTCGAGGATCCGGAATGCAAGTCCCGTGACTGAAGTGCTCGTTCGGAGATATGGGCGACAAGTGTAGTGACCCGTTCCATCCAGGTTCTGGAGGGCAACTCTAAACGACCCTTTATCTCCGGGTTCTCGCAGGCAAGTCTCTGTGTGTCATGACGCTCTCTATACCTTTCACTTCCTAATTAGCAACAGAGTTTCGAAGAAACGACCATCCCTTGTTTTCCGGCTCACACCTGCGCTGAGCGATTTCCAGGAAAGCTGGTCTTACCAGGCCTCGCTTGACTACCTGAAGCTCGCCCCTAATGACCTGTCTGTACCTTTTCGTGCCTTTTGACCATTTTAGTCACAACTAATCTTCCACACTCTGTAGCTTTATACATGTAACGATTTTAAAATTTTCTGGTTATTTAATTCCGCCATATGATGCAGTATTATATCCATAATTATGGCATTCACAATTTCGGCTTCAACTTATCACAACAGCAATTATCTTATAAACCGACAAAATTCAAAATGTTCTTCACATAAAATATTTAGAATACTAGGCAATGTTTACAGCATCCAGTCATCTGCTATTGAATTAGAAACCGTAAGGACATACTATTGGAATTAATCTATTGCAGTTTTCCATACATTATTTTGGTCCATAAAACAATGCTGTAGCAGAAGTATCTTCATTCGAACCTTAACCTTAGCATTACCAAGGGCGGGGGGGGGGGGGATCCTTATGCCCACTTTCTGTAATTTTTTAAATGGTATCTTTTAATTTTTTTAATTAAAGGCATGCAGTTGGGGAATTTAATGTCATACTGGCAAGTTGGCCATGGTAGCTTAGTGGTTAAAGCAGCCACTCGATAAGCGGAAGATCCGTGGTTCAAATCCCGCCTATGGCATTGAATTTTTCAGTCCTGGTTCCACCTCTTAAACATTGCCCACACACGGCTTGTGTGTTTAAAAACACCAGCAGTAAGATTGTTGGCATAAATAAATAATCAAGGCATGCAGTTAATAGTTACTGTCAATCGCTGTTTCTACTGCTGAAATGCGTAATTGTTTCAAAGCTTTCATTCTTGGTCTTTTTGAGCAACAATGAAATGTCAAGATGGTCATAAAGCACTGCCCCGTTGGTATAATGTGGTTCATGTAAAAAAATCAAAAAACGAGTAGTTAAACATTACCTTTACTATCATGCCAAGATATAATGCACAATTTTAAAATAAATTTGTTTCAAAAATTTCCGAGATATTTTGTTACCAGTGTTGGTCACAAAGTACCCCCCCCCCCCCTCCCACCCTGAGGTAATCTAAGTTCTGGAATAAGGATGGGCATTGCTGGGATTAAATCTTTTGACTAAGGATGTGTCCTCGATACTTGGGACACCTCGATACTCACGATACTTGCATGGTATCGACATCGAACGATACTTCAGAGAACTCGCTCGGTACTTTTTCGACACTCCTGCAATGTTTATTTTATTTTAAAACCACAAAACATTACTGCCGCAAGTAGAACACTTTAAAGTGGTCGCAATGAGCACGTAAACAGTAGAGATACGGTGAGGAGGATGCTTCCTTCAATTCCTGCTTATTCATTGCAAAGTGCAAACCCAAACATGTAATTACCTCACTGCAATAACCTCACTAATTACATGTTAAGTTGTATTTCCTAGCAAGTGCTTCTTGTCTGGAGATAACGAGAAAGTCCACGCAGGTAAACAGACAACTTCTTCCTGCACCCAAACATGAACGGGTAATTTGTTTCCTGCAGATTTTCGGACACCTCTGTAGGGATAGTCGTGTAATACTGACATACCCTTAAAAGTCGATCAGCTCACAAACGTTTCTTTATTTTATGTCAACCTGCTGCAAAGCCCGAGAAATTGCCAGGAATGTGGTACCTACCTGTACAGTAACATTATAATCGTGTGTCAGATTCACTGCCAGTTAACAGTTCCCAACAAGAAATCACTGCATATCACAACGGTGATTTCTCACCTCCTGTTCCTAGTGCACTGGGTTACTGGAAAACAAATTCTACATTTGCAAAACTACAAGAAATGGCCGTTAATGTGTGTATTCCACCTGCAAAAGTTTTCTCTGAAAGACTATTTAGCACAGCAGGACAGATATGTGACACAAAAAGGCGTAGACTCGACCCCGAAAAAGTGAGAATGCTAGTATTTTTTAACTAAAACTTACAGAAGTGGATTGTTTCAAAAACGCATTTTGCTTTTAAATGTCTAATGTAGAGTTTACAAATAAGTACACCGACGGTTTTAAATTGTGTCTCATTAAACATGTGACGCTATCGAATATCGAAGTATCGGCTATCGTAGAAAATATCATGTATCGATATCGAGTATCGAGAAAAAGTTTTATCGACCCATCCCTACGTTTGACATAATTGTTTCTGGAGGTCAGGTCCTGTGTGCATGAAGTCTGTAGGTATCTCTATAAACGATTTTTGTCACGCTTGCCGTGTGAGAGTACCTCGCACTGTATTACATGCAACAAACATTTGTCTTCCACTTATACTACATTTATCTACATTTTTTGTATAGTATGATTTGGTCTATCTCTAACGGTTTACCAGTTATGCAAAAGTCGTCCAAAGTAAATACGACTACAGGGGCTATAGCCAGAAAATTCAAGATATGCATTTCATTTGGCATAAAAATGCCCCAAACATACAACATTTTAATCAAAATCGTTAGAGCCATCTCCAACAAAATCAAAATTTTCGAACAATGTTCCATGTAAAGGATAGTTATGGTGGGGCTATTTTCTTCAAAATCTTCGTGTCGCATCCTTGAAAGACATTAAACTTAAATACCAACTTTGATTTTTAACCGACTTTTCGTTTTTGAATTATGCTGTCCACAGACTGACAGACTCACACACAGACTGACACACAGACACACACACGGACCTTTTTCTGAAAATGCGTTTTTTTGGATTCAGGGGGTCTCAAAACATATATTTCCGGTGAAATTTCGACATCCAATTTTTAGGTGGAATACAATACTTCCCCTACTTACCAGTAGAGAAAGTAAAAATGTTTCGTTGCACATGATCACCACGTGCTCGGCCGTACAGTTCAAAGATGACACTAGTGTGCTGGTTACCAATAAAAACTTAAATGAATGCATAATTTAAATGAATTATGTTTAGAACTTCATGTCTTACTGGTTTAAGGCTAATAATTATTTGTAAACCTACATACAACAAAAGTCATGCAATTTATAACTCCTCGAACATCATATACTCCGATCGGAATTGGGATAAACGCCATGTTATTAGAAGAAATAGACAACATCAAATTTCTGGGCCTTCAAGTAGGCAACATTCCTTGTACAAAAGAATGCAATAAGAATTATTTGCACCACCCTAGCAGACGCTCATTCAAAGATCCCTTTAGAAGACTGATACTAAGCTGAGTATTGTTTATGTTTAAGGGCCCATCGACAACTAGGTCATTAGGGCTGATACTAAGCTTACCCTGCATGTATATTATATACTCGATCGTAAAATTCTGTATATGCAATAGATCCACATTTATAGCAACGAAATTCGTGAGATAAACACGAGACAAAACAGCAACATTCATCATCCCAGTATAAAACTGTCTCGCTTTCAGAAAGGTGTGTACTATGAAACCATAAATATTTAGTGTTCTTCCTAATGATCGTAAGGAAAAGGTCCAATGATTTTAAAATTGCAGCTGCAGACACCTATACCCAAAACCATGTTATTCTGTTGATGGTTGTTTGAATGACATATACTGTTAATGCTTACGTAGCTCTTAGCAGTTTCTAGCTGTTTTAGTGACAAATCACTTAGTTACATTTGCTCGATAACTATGTAGGGATAAACTGACTGAAGATGCCATTCATTGCTAATTATATAACTACATGGGGCGTGGCAGGAAAAGCCTAGTAAGAAGTTTAAAACAAAGTTTAATTTGTGATTGTAAACATCATTATTCTAATCCTATAACCGCAGGGAACATTTTATTGTTTCTCAACTACCCCTCCTTTGTTTTTTTTTTTTTGTTTTTTTTTTTTTGTTTTTGTTTTTTTGGTTTTTTTTTTCTGCGCCTGTATGTGATTACTTTCTCTACTGATAAGTAGAGGAAATATTGTATTCCACCCAAAAATTCGATGTCGAGATTTTACCGGAAATATATGTTTTGAGACCCCCTTAATCCAAAAGAAGCATTTTTAGAAAAAGGTGTGTGTGTGTGTGTGTGTGTGTTTGTCTGTCTGTCTGTCTGTCTGTCTGTCTGTCTGTCTGTCTGTCTGTCTGTCTGTCAGTCAGTCTGTTAGTCTGTAGGCAGCATAACTAAACAGAGTCGGTTAAAAACCAAATGTGGTATTAAGTTTAACATCTTTCACGAAAATTTTGAAGAAAATTTCTCCACTCTAAAGTACAATTTACATGGAAAATTTTTCGAAAATTTTGTTTTTCTCGAAAATGTCTAACGATTTTGATTAAAATGTCACATGTTTAAGATATGTTATGGCTAATGAAATGTACATCTTGAATTTTCTGGCTCAAGTCCACATAGTCCGTTTACTGTTGACGACTTCTGCATAACTGGTAAACCGTAACAGAGAGACCAAATCTTACTATACAAAAAATGTAGTTCTCGTGAAAACACACAATTTCGAAGATATTCCTTGTTGTTTGTGTGAGTTTTGGGAAACTTAAACCTTCGTCAAATGGTAGCTCGCTATCCGTTTTTTATATCTTAGCCGTGCAAACAGAATGAAATCTCAAACCGTCAAAAGATTTGACTGTCTCTCAAAGCCTACTGTATTCCCATTTCCCCTTGTACCTACAAGGAAGTAACCAATAACATAATTTCCAAAAATGTTTACCACGAAGAAGATAGAGGAATAAGAGTTTGTAAGAATGGTTAGTACAAGAGTAGAGAAAGTCATGTGAGTGCAACACATCAGATATTTTTTTTAAGTTATTCCCTTCTCCTTCTATCCACTGATTTGTTACCTCATAGGCTTGTTATTTCTGTGTAATAAATAATCAAGCATTTTCCTGATTCTTATAATGACTCCTTTGTAACATTTTTAGTCTCACATTTGGTTACACGTTTTGTAAATAGCTAGTGCATTACTAATGTATTCTCACAACTGTTTATTAGTAATACATTGCTGAAATGTGGTACCTATATTTGACTTGGTGTGCGTTTCTGCTGAAATGTTGCTTTTCCTCCTGGTTACGTAGGTATTTACCTCAAAGGCCGGAAGATTGTGCAATAAACCACATGCCTTGAACTGTTGCTATACAAAGCTGCGGACCTCTGCTGGTACATGAGCAGCGCGTTACCCGTTAATTAGTTCATTAATTCTCGGTGTCCAACTGTGATCGCATGCGGTTCTTAATATTTCGCACTAAGAATAAAAGCTGTTCACTAAAACGTAGTAAACGCTGAACGTTCCGAGCTAATTCTTGTTGTATGTTTAGATCATACCTTCCTCTATTGTGTCTAGAAATAAATCACGGCATAGTTAGTAATGCAATATTAGCGCAAGTTATTAAATATGGAAACTTCGCAAAAGTAATACTGGTAAGCGAAATTTATGTGATAAATTACCTCAATGAAATACTGCTCAAAAACGCATTAGCAGGCATTGGAATTCTTAAGCAGATGGGTTCAACTTAGCTGGGATCAAATCACCATCAACACATGGAACGGTTCCAACATCTGAACGAGGAATGGGGTACTTTCATATCTATCTACGTCGTCACAGTGTGAACTACGGTATCAGTTCAACCTTATTTACTATCATCAAAGTTCTAAGGCTTTCACGGCCGGTGTCAATACTAGATACAATATTAACCGGGCTTGTGGGCCGTGGTCTATTGGGTTCCTTCTTCCCAAACGTTTCGTCTGCGACTACGGCAGACATCTTCAGTGGCGGCGAGGTCGAAGTTTCCTGGTGGAGATTTCAGCACCGACAGTCGGTTTGGGAAGAAGGAACCCAATAGACCACGGCCCACAAGCCCGGTTAATATTGTATCTTATTTACTATCGTTCTGGATTTAATGCTTGTACATTGCTATGCCTGGTCATTAGTCAGTTTGAATTTGTAACCACTTACTTGCTTTGAACTAATTAATATATACTATGAATATATACTAAGAGAATTTTGAGTGAAGTGCAGTGTGGAGTTTAAGGGCCCGTCGACAACTGTGTCATATGGGCCAAAAGAATTTTGAATTAATGTTGAAATCACTGATGCAGCAGAAGTAAGGAGAGTAAACTGTCATGGTAAGCGATGAGTGTCTGATGAAAGACCTAGGAATTTATATCCATCACTTGGAAAAAGACGAAGAAGAACAAGAAATTCCTAGATATATGATATCAAAGAAGCAATACAGGTAAGGGTACTCAAGGAGGGAGTTAGCTTCCATCGGGGAAAGGATTATAAGGACACGTTAGCTGCAGGAAGCTTCACATGCATCGTACAGCAACAACCTTATAAACAACATGACGGTAACTAATTATGTCAAGAGCTTACTTTGCACTTGTAACATGTTTTTGTTATATAGCAGGCACGTGGTGCAAAACTTCTCGGTAAGGGTCCCAGGCTTTTGTCAAATATTTACCCACACGTATATAGCAAGTTGGAGATTCATAACATAATAAGTATAAACGTAATTTTGAACGCAATTTACTGGTCATTACTGCTTATGTTCATGTGATTAGATAGAACAGTTCAGATAATACGCTAACAAAATTAACAGAAATATAAAATATAAAAGCAAGTCACGCATTCTAAGGACTTACCTATATTCTTATCACTTTAGGAAACATCTTGGCTTGGAATTATATCAATCAGAACACTTCGTAATCACAAGTTAAGAAACCTCTTGATACATATAACGTTCCAATCATACATGAGTCCAAATAACTTCAAGGAATTTGCTTACTTGGCTTTATAGATTACTTCACTTAATATTGCACCAAGGAACACCGCAAATTTGCAATAATAAAATATTATATCGGTTCACATAACTTAAAAGCTTCTTGGCTTGGGATGATACGAGAATACACCAAATCGTAGGTATATTACATATTTATATGATATCGGACGAGGAATGAAACAGATTAGTAACATGATGCTCAAATGAGTCCGAGGACCATAGAGCTTAAAATTACCCAACATTCGTCTTCTCAGGATACGGGAATTCTTCGGAAGAAACCTTATCCGGATAACTCACCCTAAGCGAGATAGAACTCGAGACCGTCTAAATGAGAGGCAGACACGCTACCACCATATCACAGCAGTGGGCTCAGTCCACATTGCTTAAAAACTACTGGACTTGAAATCAGACAAGAATACATCAGACAATATGATTCAGAAACTTCTGGACTTGGAATGAGACAAGAATACATCAGTCCATATGATTCAGAAACTTCTGGACTTGGAACGACACAAGAATACATCAGCCCATATGATTCAGAAACTTCAGAACTTGGAATGAGACAAGAATATATCAGCCCATATAAATCAGAAACTTCTGGACTTGGAATGAGACAAGAATATATCAGCCCATATGAATCAGAAACTTCTGGATTTGGAATGAGACAAGAATATATAAGCCCATATGATTCAGAAACTTCTGCACTTGCAATGAAACCAGAATACATCAGTCCATATGATTCAGAAACTTCTGGACTTGATATGAGACAAGAATACATCAGCCCATATGATTCAGAAACTTCTGGACTTGGAATGACACAAGAATATATCAGCCCATATGATTCAGAAACTTCTGGACTTGGAATGAAACAAGAATACATCAGTCCTTATGATACAGAAACTTCTGGACTTGGAATGAAACAAGAATACATCAGCCCAAATGATTAAGAAACTTCTGGACTTGGAATGAGACAAGAATACATCAGTCCATATGATTCAGAAACTTCTGGACTTGGAATGAGACAAGAATACAACAGCCCATATGATTCAGAAACTTTTGGACTTGGAATGAGACAAGAATACATCAGCCCATATGATTCAGAAACTTCTGGACTTGGAATGAGACAAGAATACATCAGTCCATATGATTCAGAAACTTCTGGACTTGGAATGAGACAAGAATACATCAGTCCATATGATTCAGAAACTTCTGGACTTGGAATGAAACAAGAATATATCAGCCCATACAATTCAGAAACTTTTGGACTTGGAATGAGACACGAATATATCAGCCCATATGATTCAGAAACTTCTGGACTTGGAATGAGACAAGAATACATCAGTCCATATGATTCAGAAACTTCTGGACTTGGAATGAAACAAGAATACATCAGCCCATATGATTCAGAAACTTCTGGACTTGGAATGAGACAAGAATATATCAGCCCATATGAATCAGAAACTTCTGGACTTGGCATGAAACAAGAATATATCAGCCCATATGATTCAGAAACTTCTGGACTTGGAATGACACAAGAATATATCAGCCTATATGATTCAGAAACTTCTGGACTTGGAATGAAACAAGAATACATCAGCCCATATGATTCAGAAACTTCTGGACTTGGAATGAGACAAGAATATATCAGCCCATATGAATCAGAAACTTCTGGACTTGGAATGAGACAAGAATATATCAGCCCATATGATTCAGAAACTTCTGGATTTGGAATGAGACAAGAATATATCAGCCCATATGATTCAGAAACTTCTGCACTTGCAACGAAACCAGAATACATCAGTCCATATGATTCAGAAACTTCTGGACTTGGAATGAGACCAGAATACATCAGTCCATATGATTCAGAAACATCTGGACTTGAAATGAGACCAGAATACATCAGTCGATATGATTCAGAAACTTCTGCACTTGAAATGAGACCAGAATACATCAGTCCATATGATTCAGAAACGTCTGCACTTGGAATGAGATAAGAATACATCAGTCCATATGATTCACAAACCTCTGGACTTGGAATCAAACAAGAATACATCAGCCCATATGATTCAGAAACTTCTGGACTTGGAATGAGAAAAGAATATATCAGCCCATATGATTCAGAAACTTCTGGACTTGGAATGAAACAAGAATGCATCAGTCCATATGATTCAGAAACTTCTGGACTTGGAATGAGACAAGAATACATCAGTCCATATGATTGAGAAACTTCTGGACCTGGAATGAAACAAGAATATATCAGGCCATATGATTCAGAAACTTCTGGACTTGGAATGACACAAGAATATATCAGCCCATATGATTCAGAAACTTCAGGACTTGGAATGAAAAAAGAATACATCAGCCCATATGATTCAGAAACTTCTGGACTTGGAATGAGACAAGAATATATCAGCCCAAATGATTCAGAAACTTCTGGACTTGGAATGAAACAAGAATATATCAGCCCATGTGATTCAGAAACCTCTGGACTTGGAATGAGACAAGAATACATCAGCCCATATGATTCAGAAACTTCTGGACTTGGAATGAAACAAGAATTCATCAGTCCATATGATTCAGAAACTTTTGGATTTGGAATGAGACAAGAATATATCAGCCCATATGATGATTCAGAAACTTCTGGACTTGGAGTAAGACAAGAATATTTCAGCCCACATGAATCAGAAACTTCTGGACTTGGAATCAAACAAGAATATATCAGCCCATATGATTCAGAAACTTCTGCACTTGCAACGAAACCAGAATACATCAGTAGACCCGGACATATGATTCAGAAACTTCTGGACTTGCAATGAAACAAGAATACATCAGCCCATATGATTCAGAAACCTCTGGACTTGGAATGAGACAAGAATACATCAGCCCATATGATTCAGAAACCTCTGGACTTGGAATGAGACAAGAGTACATCAGTCCATATGATTCAGAAACTTCTGGACTTGGAATGAAACAAGAACACATCAGTCCATATGATTCAGAAATATCTGCACTTGAAATGGAACCAGAATACATCAGTCCATATGATTCAGAAACTTCTGGACTTGGAATGAAACAAGAATACATCAGTCCATATGATTCAGAAACTTCTGGACCTGTAATGAAAAAAGAATACATCAGTCTATATGATTCAGAAACTTCTGCACTTGGAATGAAACAAGAATACATCAGCCCATATGATTCAGAAACTTCTGGACTTGGAATGAGACAAGAATATGTCAATCCATATGATTCAGAAACTTCTGGACTTGGAATGAAACAAGAATACATCAGTCCATATGATTCAGAAACTTCTGGACTTGGAATGAAACAAGAATACATCAGTCCATATGATTCAGAAACTTCTGGACTCGGAATGAGATAAGAATACATCAGCCCATATGATTCAGAAACTTCTGGACTTGGAATGAAACAAGGATACATCAGCCCATATGATTCAGAAACTTCTGGACTTGGAATGAAACAAGAATACATCAGCCCATATGATTCAGAAACTTCTGGACTTGGCATGAAACAAGAATATATCAGTCCATATGATTCAGAAACTTCTGGACTTGGAATGACACAAGAATATATCAGCCTATATGATTCAGAAACTTCTGGACTTGGAATGAAACAAGAATACATCAGCCCATATGATTCAGAAACTTCTGGACTTGAAATGGAACCAGAATACATCAGTCCATATGATTCAGAAACTTCTGGACTTGGAATGAAACAAGAATACATCAGTCCATATGATTCAGAAACTTCTGGACCTGTAATGAAAAAAGAATACATCAGTCTATATGATTCAGAAACTTCTGCACTTGGAATGAAACAAGAATACATCAGCCCATATGATTCAGAAACTTCTGGACTTGGAATGAGACAAGAATATGTCAATCCATATGATTCAGAAACTTCTGGACTTGGAATGAAACAAGAATACATCAGTCCATATGATTCAGAAACTTCTGGACCTGTAATGAAAAAAGAATACATCAGTCTATATGATTCAGAAACTTCTGGACTTGGAATGAAACAAGAATACATCAGCCCATATGATTCAGAAACTTCTGGACTTGGAATGAGACAAGAATATGTCAATCCATATGATTCAGAAACTTCTGGACTTGGAATGAAACAAGAATACATCAGTCCATATGATTCAGAAACTTCTGGACTTGGAATGAAACAAGAATACATCAGTCCATATGATTCAGAAACTTCTGGACTCGGAATGAGATAAGAATACATCAGCCCATATGATTCAGAAACTTCTGGACTTGGAATGAAACAAGAATACATCAGCCCATATGATTCAGAACCTTCTGGACTTGGAATGAAACAAGAATACATCAGTCCATATGATTCAGAAACTTCTGGACTTGGAATGAGACAAGAATACATCAGCCCATATGATTCAGAAACTTCTGGACTTGGAATGAGACAAGAATACATCAGCCCATATGATTCGGAAACTTCTGGACTTGGAACGAAACAAGAATACATCAGCCCATATGATTCAGAAACTTCTGGACTTGGAATCAAACAAGAATACATCAGCCCATATGATTCGGAAACTTCTGGACTTGGAACGAAACAAGAATACATCAGTCCATATGATTCAGAAACTTCTGGACTTGGAATGAAACAAGAATACATCAGCCCATATGATTCAGAAACTTCTGGACTTGGAATGAGACAAGAATATATCAGCCTATATGATTCAGAAACTTCTGGACTTGGAATGAAACAAGAATACATCAGTCCATATGATTCAGAAACTTCTGGACTTGGAATGAGACAAGAATACATCAGCCCATATGATTCGGAAACTTCTGGACTTGGAACGAAACAAGAATACATCAGTCCATATGATTCAGAAACTTCTGGACTTGGAATGAAACAAGAATACATCAGCCCATGTGATTCAGAAACTTCTGGACTTTGAATCAGACAAGAATACATCAGCCCATATGATTCGGAAACTTCTGGACTTGGAATGAAACAAGAATACATCAGTCCATATGATTCAGAAACTTCTTGACTTGGAATGAGACAAGAATATATCAGCCCATATGATTCAGAAACTTCTGGACTTGGAATGAGACAAGAATATATCACCCCATATGATTCAGAAACTTCTGGACTTGGAATGGGACAAGAATATATCAGCCCATATGATTCAGAAACTTCTGGACTTGGAATGAGACAAGAATATATCAACCCATATGATTCAGAAACTTCTGGACTTGGAATGAGACAAGAGTATATCACCCCATATGATTCAGAAACTTCTGGACTTGGAATGAGACAAGAATATATCAGCCCATATGATTCAGAAACTTCTGGACTTGGAATGAGACAAGAATACATCAGCCCGTATGATTCAGAAACTTGTGCACTTGAAATGAGACCAGAATACATCAGTCCATATGAATCAGACATTTCTGCACTTCAAATGAAACCAGAATACATCAGTCCATATGATTCAGAAACTTCTGGACTTGGAATGAAACAAGAATACATCAGCCCATATGATTCAGAAACTTCTGGACTTGGAATGAAACAAGAATACATCAGCCCATATGATTCAGAAACTTCTGGACTTGAAATGAGACAGATATAAACCAGTTCATAATGCTTAAAGTAACTTCTTAGCTTGTAATGAGATAAGGATACATCAGCCCATATGACTCAAACAACTTGTTGACTGGAAATAATATAATCTTTTATCAGTTCGCATCACTTTAAGTAGTTTTTGAATTGGAAATGCCACTGCAGCATAGAGCCAGTATCGCATTCTTCTGCGGTTACTTCATTTTGGAGTCTGTCTATTTCTTTGTTTTTTTGCTTTTCTTAGTATCTTTTGTTTTTCAGCCCTTGTTGCACCTTCTCTTCCTATTCCTAATTCAAATCGGACATGTGAGATCCATTTTCTACCCTTCTTTCCTTCCCTTCTCACTTTTGGTCCTGGCCTCATTCTTCTTCCTTTTTACTGCTCCTCTCACTTTCTTTCTCCATTAGCGTTTCTGTCTACTTTCCCCTCTATTCCATTCCCTTTTCTATCTCCCTCCTACTTTGTCACTCTTCCCCTTCATCACGTTCATCTCTCTGTGTGCATTTCAGGTGTAATGAGACCTTTATATCACACCAATGGTAAATGTGTGTTATCTAGGCATTAATAAAGGTTAAAACATAATAAATGTGCGTCTCATAGTACCCATTTTGGGCAAAGGTTTGTCTTTTGTTCAACCGTTGACTATTGTTTCCGTAGTCATGTTTCAGTGAACTTTGTGACAGACATTTCACTTACCATTCGTCTGCAGTATGCATATCAATCCAGATGCAACTTCATTTATTTAATCACGTAGTTGAGTTGCAAAACGTGGGACGCTCACGGAAGAAATGCGCAAGCCTCGCATCAGAGCCCGTGTTCAGAAAAAAGTATCACTCCTTACATCCAAATGAGTTTCTCTACCCACCGTTGTTTACTTTTATATAACTTCTATACACCATTTCTTTGAAATGTTTATTTTTGTGCGTACGTAATGTTATCAAGAGAACCGTGTGCACAAATGGTTAAATTACTCATTTCGTGGTAAGTACAAGGTGATAGAAGAAACCCAATCGACAGGCAGAAGCTGAATAGTGACAACAGCTTCAAAATGTCAAATTATGGAAATTTCAAAGATGTAGGAGCCGATGCCTAGCAAATGCTTAATGTCAAAAAAGGTTTATTTTTAATATATTGTGTGTATTCAAGAATTGCCCACTTGTTTTGTATAGTGTGTTCTTGTCCATCTCTTAAGGCTTGCTGCTCGTATTTATACAAATTGATGCAACATTCCCTTCCGTTGGTAATATGTCACTTGTTGGGTCCAAAACGCTAACGATTTACATTTTTTTTTTTTTTTTTTTTTTTTTTTTTTTTTTTTTTTGTCATCCAAATGCCTTAAACATTTTGTGCTTTTATGAAAGGCATAAATAATCTTTGAGAAAACAAAAAGTATTCGAAAAATGTTCCATGAAAAGATTGTAATGGGTAGGTATTCCGGAAAATCTTCGTCTCCCATCTTTGGAAGATGCTGAACTTAAATACCCAATTTCATATTGATACATTTCAGTTATGAGCTTTTCTGTTCACAGACACATAGAAACACTCACGGACGTTTTATAGATGTATTTTCTTAGATTCAGATACCTCAAAGCATGTGTTTCCGTTGTAAACTTGAGATAAATTTTTGGGTAGAATGCAGCACTTCTTGCGTACTATAAAGAAGGAATTGATAGCAGGTTATTGATCTGGAATATTCGTTACAATAAAAATTACAAAATTTGAGTTCTTTGGGTATAGGTCTCCTTAAGCAGCTTTTTGTGCACCTCCTGTTTTCTAAACTATGGGCCAATATCCACATTGTTAGCTGTCCCACATTAGGTCCTGTGTCTAGTTACTAGGCGCTGCAATAAGCCAGTATCTCACACCTCGTAGTTGCGCATTCACGACAAGTATGTTCCCTGCACTTCTTATGTCCAGTTGTTACTTTACCTTAGTGATGAAGCTTGTAAGGTATTAAGATCAATGTTTGTGTGGTAGTCACACATCACCGCGATATGAAAGTAACTACCCCCTAACTTCGGCTCCTCAACGGACACCATCGGTCCCCAATCATGGCTTGTGCACCGGACCCGAACTTATCACAGAGTGACATTCGTCCTTTCCTCACCAACGGAAGTACCATAAATGTATGCGACCAGGCAGGCCGGTCCAACAGTCGCGCAGAGGTCTCTAACGATTTCAAGTTTACTTGCCTGTCACACTAGTGACACTAGCTGATCAGATAAGGTTTACCTCCGACGGAATCACACTAGCCGACTCAGAGAAGGTTGCCGTCTGGCAGTGCCGAGAGGAACTTTTCAACGATCAAACATTTGTTCCGTGTGTCCGACACCGGCCTGTACAAGTCGCAATCTACCTAAAACATGAAAGGGGAAGCTAACTGAAAGGAAATTTATGGTAGAAGACAATGCAGTCCACCGTTTGCCTGTCAACCAGAAAAAATCATGTCAAACCGGCCCACCACAGGAGTGGAATCCAGAAAATCCCGAATCTGAGTATAACACGTTTCTCGCTCGGTCATTTTAATTCTGTAACCTAATTTGCTAGGATAAAGCTAAAACGTGGTTTCCCGGACCTGAAAGAAAACGTGATGCTTTGCATTGTTTAGATGAGGTTTTTCCCCCTTCAGACATTCACTTTATAGCTTTGAGTGATCAAGACGAGCCTTTCTTCTTCCACTTTTACAGTGTAACTTTATAGTTTTGTTGCTGGAAGGTAGGAAAACTCGGCAGGTAAAGTTGGCAAGTACAATCTTGTTTCTGAAGGGATCTTGTCCAGTTCCACATACAGAGCCCTAGCTCGCGGCGACCAGGTTTACATCACCCTACTGTTGATGATTAAACTTCTTCCTTCACAGCTCTAATGTGGATCTTTCAACGTAACAACGGCTTAAGGACGTTTCCAATATCAATATAGTTCAAACTTTTGTACAGCAGTCATTGTTTAATGTACTAGTATAATAATTATCCACAAGGAATCACAGAAATACGTTTAGATTAGTTCCAACGATATCTAGTAATGCATATATGATTTCCAAAATTAGACCGACAAACTTTGGGAGCTGATAGGTAACAGTACTTTAGACACTGCGGTGCTTCGTTTAAGCGCTAGACGAGCTAATGTCATAGATTACTGCCTCCCACCCAGTTTAAGTATTTAGGGCAACATTAACAATTTAAATTAGTATTGCATATATCTTAGTAAGACACACCAACCTATTCCAAGAAACAAACACAGAACACATAAATAAAACACAAACATTTCATTGTTTACAGTTAGTCACAGGTTTACTGTTCAAAATTTGACCGGTAAACGTTTAAACCAGAGGAATGCTGGTGTCTTTGTGAGAGTACGACAGAATAGGGCACGTTGATGCACTCTTCAATGGGCGTGCGTTCCAACATTTGTTTGAACAGTAAAGCTGTGATTAACTGTAAACAATGAGATGTTTGTGTTTTGTTTATGTGTTCTGTGTTTGCTTCTTGGATTAAGATTGTGTGCCTTACTAAGATAAATGCAATACTAATTTGTATTGCTGATTTTGTTGTAAATACTTAAACTGGGTGGGAGGCAGTAATCTATGACATTAACCCACTTAGCGCTTAAAAGAAGCTCCGCAGCAAAAAAAAAAAAAAAAAAAAAAAATAAAAAATAAAAAAAATAAAAAAAAATCCAAAAGTGTTTAAAATAAGTATCTATCAGCTCCCAAAGTTTTTCGGTCTAATTTTGGGATAGCCTATATATATATTAGTACATTATTCAAATGTTCCTGCAGACGATTCAATTATTTATTGGAAAACACGAATGTTTTAGAAGTCTTAAGTACTACATTATTAAATTACAGTGAGGAAGTTTTAATTACCACACAGGTTTGGGACACACATTAAATGTGATATTTCATGATTTTTGCAAGAAAATTTACAGACTGTTATTACCATTATCATCATCATCATTGTTATTACTGTTATCGTCGTCGTCGTTATCGTTATCGTTATTATTATCGTTATTATTATTATTATTATTATTATTATTATTATTATTATTATTATTATTATTATTATTATTATTATTATTATTATTATTATTATTATTATTATTATTATTATTATTATTATTATTATTATTATTATTATTATTATTATTATTATTATTATTATTATTATTATTATTATTATTATTATTATTATTATTATTATTATTATTATTATTATTATTATTATTATTATTATTATTATTATTATTATTATTATTATTATTATTATTATTATTATTATTATTATTATTATTATTATTATTATTATTATTATTATTATTATTATTATTATTATTATTATTATTATTATTATTATTATTATTATTATTATTATTATTATTATTATTATTATTATTATTATTATTATTATTATTATTATTATTATTATTATTATTATTATTATTATTATTATTATTATTATTATTATTATTATTATTATTATTATCATTATTATTATCATTATTATTATCATTATTATTATCATTATTATTATCATTATTATTATTATTATTATTATTATTATTATTATTATTATTATTATTATTATTATTATTATTATTATTATTATTATTATTATTATTATTATTATTATTATTATTATTATTATTATTATTATTATTATTATTATTATTATTATTATTATTATTATTATTATTATTATTATTATTATTATTATTATTATTATTATTATTATTATTATTAATTGATTTATTTATTTAGCAGCATCATTACTTATCATCTCAACAAAACTTCGACGGATCGCTTTTATCAAGTTATTTATAATCGGGTACACAATTCATTCATTCATTCATTCATTCATTTATATCCAGGAGTACAATGTGTAGAACAATTTCAAAACGCGAATATGCCAACAAAAGAAAATCCGAGAAAAGAAAGCTTAAAATGTGTAGCAGTTAAAACGATGCTGTTTCTAGCCTTGTGTTATTTCAGAAGCGTTTAGTGGATCTGCGAATTCCCCTCTGCCTTTTTGTGCTTCTCTGCCGCTAATTTAGTGCTCGAAGATTCCTAAGTTCTCTCTTGAATGGTTCTGTAGCCTTTTATATAGGGGAAATGTGTTGTTTTCACTACATTTCATAGAAAGCTACACTTTCATCACTATGAGATATACCAACTTTAACATATACTATAGCTATGAAAGCTATACTGAACGAATGTAGCAAGTTTATAGTGTTTAATAGCATTACAACGCATATGTGTGGCTTTTGGCAGTTTTATTTTTACTTTTTTGACAGATAGGTGTTCCGTGTTTTTGAAATGAAAACATGTAACTAAGCGGATCTTACTAAATTTGGTATCAATAATGAGAACTTCGCAGAGAATGTATTTTTTAATAAGTGCAGTGGGATTTTTTTTTTTTTTTTTTTAATTAACGTCCTCCAACATTGTGTCATATCGGACGAATGGATGAAATGAAATGGGTGAAATGATGCTGAAATGAACCCGAGGTCCATGGAGCTTAAGTTACCCGACTTTCGTGTTCTCGGGGTAGGGAAAACCTCAGAAAAAAGTTTACCCGGATAACTTACCCTAAGAGAGATTCGAACTCACGACCTCTTGAACGTGAGGCAGATACGCTACCGAGGCGAGCCAATGTGCACTGGGAGATGTCTATATTGATAATGCCCTTGCCTCGCACTTATAGGTTCTAGGTGCTGTCTCGTCAAGGGTAACCTGAAGAAGCCCAACATGGGAGGACGAAACGCCATAACCAAGACGCGGCCTGGCCCGGAAGTCTCAAATACCAGGGCATACATTATTAATTTACATTTATTTAATTTAGTAAAATTATATGCTGTAAAGGAATGAGATGCGGACGTATGGTTTAGGTACATTTTTCTAGATACACAGTATTAAACTGAAGTAAAGATTTATCATTTTAGAGTCTTGACACACTGACTAAACCTCAGCGCAAAGCTTGCCACCAGGCCGCTGCGTCCACTACAGGAGTCTGGAGGGTGGGACGTGGTCTTGACACACTATCATTATAAAATATTCTGCTGAAATACTAATGTATTGTTCCCACACGGCTGTTATTAAGCTTGCTCCAATATTAATTTGCACTATTAAACATTGTTAATTAATGAAGTTAAGTGGGTGATGGCCTACCCGGAATGACGTTAGGAAATCAAATTCACTACCCGTGAAAGGTCATCGGCGTTTAGCTCACACCGATCCTAATACTCTAACAGCTCTCCATTACCCACGCCTGCTGCAGAAACCTCACAAAGAACCACTTGCCATTTTTCACAGGAAATGCACCACATACAAACACAGTTCGAGGGGTTGTTTAGTATTATGAAAGCTAGAAATAGCGTTAAAACCTGCCTTTGGAAAGACAAAGGCTGGACCCTGCCAAGGGTTTGTATTCCGTCACTACAGGATCTCTTTACAGTATTGTGCTTTGCGAGCCGATATAATCGTCTCCGGCACTGCTCAAGGCGGCCGTACCTGGAAGTCGTTCGCATCAGCCTTGGCACTTTAATGCTTGGCAGCCGCTGTATCACTTGGTACTAAAAGGGTTAATAAAAGCAAACCATCGCAAATGTTTCTATGTACACATTTAATAAACAACACTGACGAATAAGGTGTTGTATTTGTTTTAGACAGCGTGTATAAGGAAGCCCATGTTGGCAACCACGTTTATAGTAAAGATATGAATGTCTGTCAGCTAGCGGCCAGCATACCACAACCGTGTGGGCTCAGTTATTTCCGATGTGTAACATAAGCATAAATTCTAATCGGAACAAAAGAAAAGTGCTAAATTGTGAGATGAGACACTAATGAGGTCACAAAGGTGGATTAGTTGTTCATCCATCTATATTTCAATAAGATATGCTTTAATCGTTGAGTCAATGCCATAAAACGTGGTGACAATTTCTTTTCTCTTTAAATAAGCGTTAATAAACTAAAACATGGTATAAGCTTTTCATTTCTACTTGTATATAAAATCACCTCCAAATGGGATGAAGTTTTTATCCTTCCACTCCAATGAAAACATGGCGGCTTACTTATGTATAGCCTTTGGAATTCTCGAGAGGGTTCTAGAATGTCCGGGAGTGGGGAGAAAGAGGCTGCCAAAACAAAGAACTGGGTGATAGCATTTATCCCTTCAAATGGCCTATCGACACCTTCTACTTTATAACTATATGCATCAAAATGTTCATGCTAAGCCCCAAATATAGAAACTGAAATTTTTATGATAATTAGGTCAAGGTAATTCTTCCCTGAATTTCTAGCTTGTTGAATTTGGTGTAAAATTTAGAACAGTGCATATGCAGATATTCCATAAAAACCTTTGAGACATCAAGGATTATTTCCCAAAGCACGCTTAATAATTATATTTACTGACACTAACATGTTCTTTCCGCAACAAAAGCAGCTCTCTTGAAATTAAGATCTATTAATTTATACGCTTAGAGTTGGGGAACCAAAGTCCAGTGTACTCATGAAACGTCTGAGAGATGAAAATACTTGCTGGCCAGTTTGTATTTTCGCCGTTATTATCAATCATACTTGGTTTTGCAGTGAAGCAACATTCACCTTCAAAGAGCTGAAACATGTTGTAAAGGTTGCCAGACGAAAATATCCCCCAGTATCCCCAGTGCTTGGTATTTGACGCAAGCAATTTGCTTTGAGCTCTGAGGTGTGTGTTTGTTTTGATTTTGTTGTTCCCATACATCAAGTGGAAAACGAAGCAGTCTCATTGTAACATAAAATGTAGTTCCCCTTTCTTCCAAGTTACTGTTTGAGCTAATATTACCTTGTGCTCTGATGCTTGAAAAGGGTGCGTCTTTCCCCTTTTCCATCCTGCTATTTCCCACCCCTTTTTATGTCCACGTTTTTTTTTCCCCTTTCTTTTCTTTTTGCTCCTGCGATTTTTTTAAGCTTAACACCGACTTGTTAAGTTTACCGTGCCAAGTTTGTTTTTCTACAGGCTTCCTATGTTACGTGCATTTGCTACAACTGTTTCCACCGCTGAACTGCGATTGCTGTAGTTGTTTCTTTATTGAAACTGCCAGGGCTTGCGACATTTCTTAAAGGGCCATAGCCATCCAAACTGGAGAGAGTGGTAAACTCGGCCGGAGAGTTTGTGCCAGCGAACTGCTTAAACCGAGAGACTGACACTGCGAAAACCATACAGCGAGATGCTTATGGACCTAAAATAACACGTTTCATTCACTGAGTTTGTGGAATGGGATATTCGTTCCTGCCAGTCGTCAACCTTTTCTGAGCCACCTCAGGTGGGTGGAGTTCTCCCCAGTTCCGCCAGAGGGAAGACTTTCTGAGCAGGCCTCCGGTGTGACTGTGCTATCAAACTGAGTATTGTTAGGGAGTTCTGCGCGTCTCTGTCAGCCGGCCCATAGCTTCGTCCATGCCTCCTGGAGATGGTAAGCACTAAAGATACGCGTTGGGTCGAAGTGCGAGTTGCCCAGTCAGTTCCCTGCAGAGCGATGAAGGCCTAAACCTGTCCAAAGCCAAGGCAAATTCTGAACTGCAACTCGCACATTATGTTCAACTAGATGATAGCTCACTTTGTTTATAAAAGCAATCAGAAGTTCCATCTGATACAATCTGTAATAGAAATATACAATAAACCTCCAAAATGGTACGAATAATGCAATTTATAAATAACTACGAATCGAAATATTCAAGTTCTTAAACATAAAACAAGGAAGTTGAAAAATGTACTAGTATACTGTGATCTAAATTGTTACCTAGGTTTTCTGTAAAATTGTAGCATATAATTACAACGTTATTTCGTTTCGGAAACAGAACAGTTAACTAAAAGGTGTGGAAAAATTTGATGTTCTTAAGTAACTCATAAAGTTCTACTCTGCTTAGGGACTCCAAATGTTTACTTTCTCTACGGGTAAGTAGAGGAAGTATTGTACTCTACCCAAAAATTCGATGCCGAGATTTCACCGGAAATATGTTTTGAGACACCCTGGATACAAAAAAAGCATTTTTAGAAAAAGGTGTGTGTGTGTGTGTGTGTGTGTGTGTGTGTGTGTGTGTGTGTGTGTGTGTGTGTGTGAGAGTGTGTGTGTGTGTCTGTCTGACTGTCTGTCTGTGAGCATAACTCAAAAACGAAAAGTCGGTTAAAAGCCAAAGTTGGTATTTAAGTTTAATGTCTTACAAGGATACGCCCCAGCGTAAACTACCCTTTACATGGAAAATGTTTCCAAAATTTTGATTTTCTAGAAAATGACTCTAAGAACTGTGATTAAAATGAGACATGTTTAAGATATTTGTATGGCAAATGAAATGTACAAGGGGCGTCTCAAAAGTAAGTTGTACTATTTTTTTAAATCCGCGTGGTAGCCGGAAAAGTCTGAAAGTCCCAAGTAATATAGGTATGGGTGTAGTAGCAGCACTGTAAAAGTTTTAGACAACTAAGTTTATTGCTTGGACACTAAAACGGCAGTAACAATGGAGACTCCACTCATTCTTACCGCCGGTTGCAAAGTTCGCGCTGTAATCCGTTTTTGGACGGGAAAAAATAAATGTGCAACAGAAATTCATCCGGAGTTGTACAGTGTTTATGGAAAAGACGTTATGCCAAAACAAATGGTTTCTCGTTGGCGCCAATCGTTCATTGAAGGGAGAACAACATTACACGATGTGGCCGACCCTCCACTTTCAGCGCTCCGCATATTGTTGACGAGGTTCGATCGCCGCCTTACACTTGATGCAGTTTTGTTTCAACTTCTTCCTTATATTGAAATAAGTCGTGCATTACTTCACAGGATCTGTGTGTGCAAGATGGGTTCCTCGCGTGCTTTCAGAACAACACATGGAGCAGAGTTGACGCCGCATTACAATTTTTGCAATTTTTTGAGGATGAGGGAGATGGCTTATTTGATAGAATAGTGACCGGGGATGAAGCATGGATCCATCACTGGACACCGAAATCCAAAAGACAGAGTATGGTGTGGAAACGAAAGGTTGAGGCAACACCAAAAAAAGGCAAAAGTTGTTGCATCGGCTGGCAAGGTCATGGCAGCGATAATCTGGGATTCGAAGGGAGTATTGTTAATCGATTACCTGCCCCGTGGGACCACGATGACAGCTGCTCGATATTGTGAGGTGCTGAGAAAGCTCTGAAGAGCCATACAAAACAAAAGGAGGGGAAAGTTGAGCAAAACAGTTTTTCTGTTCCACGATAACGCTCGCCCGCACGCTGCTCGTGAAAATCAAGCCCTGTTTGAGCAGTTTCGATGGGATGTTTTCGCTCATCCACCTTATTCGCCTGACCTTGCAACGAGTGATTACCATCTTTTTCCGGAGTTGCAGCAACATCTTGGGGGAAGGCGCTTCGTAAATGATGAGGAACTGAAACAAGAAGTTTGGCGGGAGAGTGGTTTGACATTGGGTTAAAAAAACTGTTACCACGGCATGAAAAATGTATTGAGGTTCAAGGAAATTATGTGGGGAAAATAGATACTGAATGTAGGTTTCAAAATATACCCTTTTCAATATATTTAAAGCTTTGTTATTTTTTTTAAAAAAAAGTGCAGCTTACTTTTGAGACACCCCTCGTTTATTTTGAATTTTCTGGCTAGAGCCCATGTAGTTCTGTTTACTCTTGATGATTATTGAATAATTCGTAAACCGTGAGGGACAGACAAAATCGTACTACTATACCAAAAATGTATATCTCGTTTTTTGTAGAGTGAACTATTTCGGAGATATGCCTTGTTATTTGTGTCAGTTCCAGAAACGTAAAACTTTCATGAAATGGAACATCGTTGTTATTTTTTTATATGTTAAGTGTGCAAAGAGAACGGGATCTCAAAGCATTAAAAGATTTGACTATCGCACAAAGCCTACTGTATTATAATATTCCCCTTGTACCTACAAGGAAATAAGCAATAAGATAATTGTACTTATGTTATGCCAAGTAACACAAAGATATAGCAATAAGAGTTTGATGGTTAGTTCAAGGGTAGAGTATACGGTGGGCATAAGGTAACCCCCCCCCCATTGATGCTAGCATTAGCATAAAAATACGTCATGTAACGTGGTTGCATCTGTGTGTGTATTGCTTCGAGTTACATTGGCATGAGACTATGAATGAAATACTTATTATTTGTTAAATATTTGAATACATCGGTTATTAATATTGCCAAGCCTCAAAGGACGCTCCAGCTTAGCCACCTCACACCACTACGTTGTTAGGAAACACGATACCGGTGACAATGACCACGGAACAAAGGGAGTCCAATGAATAAATCGATTCCAAACAGTTCCGGTTCTAGACCCTAAGAGAAGTTTCAAGAAAACGTGTATTTTCCAGAGAAATTGACGGCACCTAGCGTTCGGCTCTATAAGCGAGTCGGACGGACAATGTTGAGCCAGTGAATTAGTGTTGAGTTGAATTGAGTAGTTAATTGTAAGAGCAGTGAAGTTCGTGTCAAGGTTCCCATAGAACAGAACAGCTGAGCTATAAGGTCACGACGAACTGTAAATTGTGCTAGCGATAAAACAGACAATTGTGTTTGGTGATTCAGTTTTAGAAGAAATAAACTAGTTCCAGGATAGAGCCTGAAGCTCTATGACGTGAATTAAAGGATAACAGAGGTGAAAAAAGGAATCCAAAATTCAAGAACACAGAAAAGATGTAACAACAGTAATAAAATAATGCATTTTGAAAAACTAAAGATAACTGGGAATATGGCCCTGACGATTGGTCGTCCCTGGAGAATCTTCAAACATTGAAGCATGAAGGAAGCAGAGCTCCAAGATATCCCGAAGTACACCATTAGATCTTGTCCTGTGACCGATCGCATGTTTACATTTTTAACCAGCCTCGTCGTTATTACTGTTGCCATACGACAATTACCTCTAACCCTAATCCCTGGCTGTCCGGCGGTTGTCAATTGTTTGTCGCTTCGGCTCTTCACAATGCTCCTGCGGACAATTGAATCAGAAACAATATAGCCCGAAATGGATGTTTAACAGAAGGAACACACAAACCGGTCCCTTTATACATGCATTTAACCATGTGTACAGGAAAGTCTGTGTACAATGACCAGAAACACAAATATACAGTGAAATGGCTCCGTGGTAACGTGCGAGGTTCAGCTCTTTGGTTCGATTCCTGGAACGGTTCACTCTGACCATGTGGTTTTCCCTGGTCAGCAAGGTTATCATTTTGTTATCATCTCTCACATAGTCTTAGGGACTGCTCATTGGAATGTTCTTCGCGGTTTTGCCAACACAGGTTGATACGAGCAGCCTCAGATTGGCGAAGTTCTCCCAGGTTCCGCAGAAGGAAAGCCTTTTCTGAGCGGCTCAATTGTGTGACCAGTACCTCAGGCTTGGAATCGTTACCGACATCTGCGTGTCTCTGTTGGCCGGTCTATAGCCTCCTGCAGCTCCTTTATCTCATCCGTTCCTCCTGGGAGTGGTGAGTACAAGAGATCCACGTTGGGACATAGACAGGGCCGGTCTATAGCCTCCTGCAGCTCCTTCATCTCATCCGTTCCTCCTGAGGATGGTCAGTACAAGAGATCCACGTTGGGACATAGACAGGGCCGGTCTATAGCCTCCTGCAGCTCCTTCATCTCATCCGTTCCTCCTGGGAGTGGTGAGTACAAGAGATCCACGTTGGGACATAGACAGGGCCGGTCTATAGCCTCCTGCAGCTCCTTCATCTCATCCGTTCCTCCTGGGAGTGGTGAGTACAAGAGATCCACGTTGGGACATAGACAGGGCCGGTCTATAGCCTCCTGCAGCTCCTTCATCTCATCCGTTCCTCCTGGGAGTGGTGAGTACAAGAGATCCACGTTGGGACATAGACAGGGCCGGTCTATAGCCTCCTGCAGCTCCTTCATCTCATCCGTTCCTCCTGGGAGTGGTGAGTACAAGAGATCCACGTTGGGACATAGACAGGGCCGGTCTATAGCCTCCTGCAGCTCCTTCATCTCATCCGTTCCTCCTGGGAGTGGTGAGTACAAGAGATCCACGTTGGGACATAGACAGGGCCGGTCTATAGCCTCCTGCAGCTCCTTCATCTCATCCGTTCCTCCTGAGGATGGTCAGTACAAGAGATCCACGTTGGGACATAGACAGGGCCGGTCTATAGCCTCCTGCAGCTCCTTCATCTCATCCGTTCCTCCTGGGAGTGGTGAGTACAAGAGATCCACGTTGGGACATAGACAGGGCCGGTCTATAGCCTCCTGCAGCTCCTTCATCTCATCCGTTCCTCCTGAGGATGGTCAGTACAAGAGATCCACGTTGGGACATAGACAGGGCCGGTCTATAGCCTCCTGCAGCTCCTTCATCTCATCCGTTCCTCCTGAGGATGGTCAGTACAAGAGATCCACGTTAGGTCAAGATGCGACCTGTCCTCTGGTCAGATCGTCTCATTCATGCTTCTAAAGTCTTAGTGACTAAAAATAATTGACGTTTATAATTTGTTTTAACTAACTAAACTAAACCCCAGCGCAACAGCCCATGAAGAGCCAAGGCTTGCCACCCAGTCCCTGCGTCCCCTACCTCTTCCCACTACAGGTGTCATTGGTGGGGTGCAGTACTATAGGGTGAGACGTGGTCAGAGCCCCGAGCCCTCCTGGCCAGCCATAGGGCCTTTTCGACTTAGGATCGCTACTGTTCCATCAAGTAGCTCCTTAATTGGTCCCCTCGGGACCTGGCGAGACTGAGTGCACCCCGTGCCAGACCTCCGAGAGAGGGAAAATCCCCATGCTGGTACCGGGGATCGCACCCGTGTCATCCGCGCCAGAGGCAAGCGCGCTACCAACTGCGCTACGGAGGCGGTCAATTTGTTTTAACTGTTGAACTTAAAACCCTTGTCTGTGAAAACTCTACCCATTCATTAGCTCTGTCTATATGAAATGATGTAAGCAGGTACCTACATGATTTGTGAGGCTCAGTTCAGGAGCGCTGACAGCACTGATCATGTTGGGAACCAGACATTGGAAGCAAACATTCAGGAGTAATGAGTGTAACAGTGCAGTTACGTGGCAAGCAGCAAATGGTATAGTAACTGGAGTGGGTAGGAAAGAAGGAAGAAGGGAAATGCAACAGAGAATGAATGAACTGTCTCTTGGTGAGTAGCATTTATATCCGTCCACATTAAGGTTACACTCACAACTAGGTATATGAAGCAAACAAATAAAACCTTTCGTGATAGGCTCTAGAAAAGTACTTAAGGTTTTCATATACCATCAGCCTATTTTTGTCTAACGGAAGTGAAGGTGCTTGGTACTTTTTAAAATGTTTTGTTTTCGGGTTAGAACCAGCCCTTTATTTCAAACATAAGCAGTTAATACCGTGCAGGGTAACAGTAGCATGTTTCTCGTTCCTTCACTGTGACCGTTCCTTCAATGAAGATAGGTATAACATTTAGGTAAATGATGGAGAAGTGCAACGCTGCAAGGTGCACATATTGAGTCACATCTGTATCATGCACACAGTGCTTATAATTGGTGCACCTTATGTGAAATAAGCTTTGCTGACGTGACGTGGAGAAGCCCATCTACCACAGCTGACGGCCATCCCAAGTAGTGCTTCATTTGCAAGACTTGTACCTCAGTTGATGCAATTTCACTTCGCTAAGGCGATCATTTGTTGTGCTTTAGCTTGGATCTCGCAATAATTGAATCCATGCAATATTCTAATGTGCATATTCCAAACGTTCTGAACACGCAGGACCCTTTTAGGAATCAATTGCTATAGCGGAGTTCCTTTGTTCCCACTGGCAAAGAGGAAGATGGCAAATGTCCACTATGTCCATGCACTGAAATGTAATTTATTTTTGACAACAAACTTACTACTGGTGTTTTTAAACACACAGGCCGTGTGTGGCAATGCTTAAGAGGTAGAATCGGGACTGAAAAAAATTCAGTGCCATAGCCAGGATATGAACCGCGGATCTACCGCTTATCAAGTGGCTGCTTTAACCACTAAGCCAGACCACTCCAACACAGCGTTTGAGGGCTAGGGCTCCCTGGCTCAGCCCAGGGCTCGCCCAGGGCTTTGACCGCTACAGCTGTGATGACGTCAGGCCTTCTCTGACTGCCACTGGCGTCAGGTTCGTTAGTGCTCACTTTTCGAGGTGACTCCTCATGGGCGTCGCAAAACGGGGGCAAAGGGGGGCCACGGCCCCCCCTTGGAAGTTCGTGAACTTAATGTGCAGCCAGTTAGTGACTATTAAACTATTATTTTAATTTTGATGTAAAGAACAATTTCTATTTAGCACAAATTAATATGGTTATCTGCAACAAATACTACAAATTTTGACAGTAAAATAATGATTTAATATTATATGGTTGCAAATTTCCAACATGTGGCCTCCCCCTGGAAAAAAGTCTGCCGACATTCATGTGACTCCTTGTGCATTCATCCAGTGTTTGTGATCTCGTGTAACTATTGTATGCAAGAATGAAAAGAGGTGCTTCGACAGCTCTGTCAGGATTTAACCCATCTTGGGAGGGTCTGTATTTTGTTATTCGATCTGACGAGAGCAATGCTCAATGTTTAATATACCATACCTATGTACGGGCAAAAACTTATAACATTAAGCGTCACTTCAACGTTAAACATTCTCACACCCACGCTGATATTATAGGCGAAGAAAGAAAGGAATTAATAATGAAACTAAAGGACAAAAGGGCGTCTAATCAGGTTAGTATAATTTTAACAAATTAATCACTCTTAAAGGAGTTTGAAATCATTTCATTGCTATAGTACGTTTTTTAATAATAATTGTCAACAATGAATAAGAATTGTTTTGTTAAGGATACGCACCTGTGTAAAATGGCTAAAAAAATCTCCAGAAGTGACAAAAATGGGTTTTTGTTTTATCAAATGGTATAAAACTTCTGCTTTATTTTGATATACTTTTTATAGCCTTACAGCCTATATAACTGTCACGTGGCCATTTAACTGATTGCCTGTAACTGGTAATGTCCATTTAAATCAGTACATTTTCATTATCCTTGCTACCACTTCAAACTTAGTTTTCTCATGTTCTTATTTTTAGCACTCTTTGCTCTTTACAATGCTCCACATGATGCAGTTTTCTGTACCTACATATGCATAAACCAAAAAAATGTCAGGCGTCATCCTAAGCATGTAATAAAGAACAAATTAATTGTGTTGTATTATTGTGAAATGCCTGATTGAATTGTTCCTCTGTCTCATACATAAGCTGTGCTATCCCTACCTCTCTCTACCTTTCTTGAGTGCTGCACTCTGAACGCCGTTAACATAGGCAAAATGACAAATGGCACGGCCCAGTTAGCCCTCACAGCCCAGGGCTGCCAGGAGGGCTGCCCACTTGGAGTGGTCTGCACTAAGCTACCATGGCCAACTTGTCAGTATGACATTAAATTCCCCAACCAAAAGGTACTTACGATTGTAAGGTGCCCTTGGGATATTTATCTCAGATGTGAGATTCCCTTGTGGTCTACCAGGAAAGCACGAATCGGTTGGGGAATTTGATGTCATACTGACAAGTCGGCCATGATACCTTAGTGGTTAGAGCAGCCGCTCGATAACCAGAAGATCCGTGGTTCAAATTCAGGCCATGGCATTGAATTTTTCAGTCCTAATTCCATCTCCTAAACTGAAATGTATTTTTAAATATTTGAAAGCACATATAATATTTTGATTTATTCTCAACTCTCACAATATACACATATAATGCTGTCAAAACGCGGCCTCACTCAAAAGCTCATCCAAAGCTCGACAAATCAAACCACTTATTTTAAAATAAAGTTTATACATCTGGCAAGAACAATAATAAAGTCCATGCAGTAAACTGACTATTACAATTTAGTAATTAAATTCAGCACAACTGAAACGCATGTTTCGTCATTATTCAATAAGTTGTCGATTAATCAGACCTTCTTCTCTCTCAGCCTCATAGTTTCTCTCATCATATGATAAATTCGGAGCTAAAGATGTGACCCAGAATTTTGAGAGCACATTGACGCATCCAGAAGCAGATGGAGGGGGAAGCGTGGGCGGCTTTTTGAGAAAACGTTACTCCCTCTTTCATACACTTTTCAGTTCACCACCAACAAGCAATAACCACAAATACAGTTAAACCCCGTCTCTTTCATTGTTCGTGTAGGACAGCCATGTCAACGCTAGTGCAATTTCGTGACCTGGACAGTGCTTGTGGGCATGAGACGCTCTTTGGTGTACACAGAGGTAGCGATGGCTTTACCAACTTGGAACGGAAAACGGAGTCAACTCTTTTTACTGTTGTGTTTCTCCTTGTTTGGTTTAAAACTTTGAATTTACATAGATTTTGTTATCATAAGGTTTTAATGTGTACCAAACTAATATTCCAAAATAAAACATTAAAGCCACAAAAGGAATAAAACTTCTCCTGTAACATAACATAAAAATAACGCCACATTAAAACCTCTACTTGTGGCCACACTTTGAACTTAATTATGCACTTACTATGCCCGTTTTGTGCTCTTCCACCTCTTAGTATTTGCGGAATCATTAATCACAGAAGTAGGTCTCAAGGCAGACGTAAATGCGTAAAGCCCGAATACACATACTTCCTGTAGCAAATTTGCAAAATTCTGGTTATATTTGTGCATCAAAGGCTCAATAAAACAGACAATATACGCCACTATACGCCTCTTATAGATCTGAATCGGAGCATAAATCACTAAGCTCCAGTTGGAAGCTAGGAAAAGTGATCCAGTTTAAATTTGAGAGCTTCCAAATCTGAAAATCTACAAACAAACTCCTCTAAGAATATATCCAATACGTCTCAATACTTGTTCACTTCTGTGCTTATGGGTAAATGTGGAAGTGGCCTCCTTACGTTGTAAAGCAAGCAGGTGCTGTTTTTACTGGGCCCGCTGAGCTCCAAAGCGCGCACTTGCGCTCAAGCGCACCGTTTGATATCACTCGTGTAGGAAGATTTTTCAGCTGCGTTCGCCAGAAATGAGTTATACTTTTAAAAAAGTCAGTGAGTTCAACTTGGTCAATTTCTGAATGTAACATATAATCTCCTTCCTTTGATTATATTTTATTTATTTTATTGTGATATTATTTATTTGTTTAATGTTCCTGGAGTGCCACTGGTAAGTTCATACGGAGCCCTGAAGGTTCCACAGAACAGAGATTGGGAAACTTTTCTAGTGTCCTTTTAGTGATGAAACTGAGTGAAACTTATGCGATATAACGTCGTGTTGGTGAAGATAGTACAATACCTTCGTTCAGCAAGGTAATGTAGGTATATAATACGTTAACACAGGCTGAGATCAGGAGGCTAGGGGAGACGTCCACAACTAATTACGAGTCATGTGTTGTATCATGCGAGTAGGAAGCCATTAGATCGGAGTCTTAGAATTCTAAAACACACAATCAAGATTTTTGTATCAGACAAGCACGAAAATACACTCAGTCAGTCTGAGTACGAGTTAAGTCGTTTTGAGTGCACCTTAAACGGGGAGAGTAAGGCTGTTCTATCTTAAACATCCAAATATTAAGGGATTTGTCGATAGGACAAAGATGTGTTATATCAATTTATTTTTGGGTTTTAGATATTATTGAATTGTGTCTAAATTTCAGCTTTCGTATTGACTAGCCATAGCACCATGTCACCTTCAGGGATAAAAAGGCTGAATAATAAATTTGTCTAACTTCCGCTTGGCTGCCTGATCGATTCGCACTGACATGTTTGCACACGAACCTTTAGCTTCATTCTGTCACTATCAGTCATATCGAGTCGAGTCACTAGTTGCAAACGTGCGCTGCTTATATCACCACCAACACCTTCCCCAGCATTAGTGCACTTCCAGATAAACACAACATTTATCGCACATGTAATAACGACTGCCAAGTCTTATTTACTTCTAAAGCGAGTAAGCCCACACACAAAAACTGAAATTTCGTATGTGCTTTCAAAACATGTAAGAAATGATTAAATATGCTTAAATGCTTAAATTAGAATCCTATTAAGAAGATAAGTTCATATGGGGAAGTGAACGAACCATGCCTACCTCATTATTCAAATGCATCCTGATCTTTAACAGTTAGCAGTATCATATATTAAAAATTAATGTTTCTTGGGAAAGCATAACCAGATTCGAACCTAGATAGTACTGATACCGAATTTATACAGGATATAACAAAAACATACGACACAAATTGCAGGACACATTCCCCACACGTGAACATGGGTCTGGAAACGCTTTATTTCCATGTTAACAATTCATTTTCACCAAACCATTAATGATGGGAAATACACAAGAATAGAACGTACCAACATGACACATGCAACTCTTTCACAGGAGATGTTCAATATGGCCACCGTGAGCCTTGATATATGCACCAGCCCGCCGTCGTAGTGAATCCCGGATGCGCTGATGTATCCCTGGAGTATTGCGTATGCTTTTACAGCCTTTCATAATATGGGCACGGAGACTCTGAACATCTGATACTGGGGTTCGATAAACAATAGCTTTCAAATGCCCCCAAAAGTAAAATTCCAGTGGGTTTAGGTCCGGAGAGCTTGAAGGCCAGGCAATTGGTCCAGCTTTACCTATGCATCTCTCACCGAATCTGTTATTTAGAAGCATTAACACTAAAATGAGGAGGTACTTACTGGAAAAGTTGGTGTTAGCTGTAAAACAAGCAACGACGTAAGTCGCATGGCAACAGGGACATGCGAAACAAAACACTGGCGGTGCCAGATATAAGCAATAGTGCATGTTTCCCATGATTCTGACGTTCTGTAGTTGTGTGTTCCCCATGATTCCCACGAGTTGGAGAAAATGAGTTCCAACATTGAAAGAAAGCGTTTCTCGACCCACGTTCATATAACATAATTTCTTCCTCTACATGTGAGGAATGTGTCCTACAATTTGTGCCGTACATCTTTGCTACACCCTGTGCACTCAGAAAATAAACCATTTAAAAAGAATTAAAAGATAGTAATAATTATCCATAAAAAGTGATTAGAGAAAGCAAACTTAAAATATTGTGGTGGACGAAGCGGCGCTGGAGCGGGTCTCCTCCAGGTTTTCCGATTACCCCCGCCATCTCATTCCACCGGTGCTCCATCTTCATTCCATGTATCATCAATGTCACCGCCTGCGGTGCCATTTGTGGTAAAAGTGGGCGTTAATCGCTACAAAAAAAGAACTTAAAAGAGGGTAGCCTGGCGAATTTAAGAAGCTGAATAAAGCGTAACGGTGTTTGGTTGCGTCACTTTAGGAAATACACGCTGTTTGGCTGGTCAGTCGAAGTGAACGCACTGTAGTTGTTTGGCGTGACGCTGATTTATGTTATTCCTACTGAAGCATATTTTTAGGTTTTTAAATATGGGCGCAGTTTTCTTTGACCAGTGAATCGTTTTATAATCTGCCATTGGTAGGCAACGTATCAGTGCAAGAAGTTAAAAGATTGTAAATATTTATTAAAATACGTTAGTACCATAGTGAGCGCCGCCATCCTTTCAGAAGAAAACCCGCGCATACCCAGAGAGAGAAGTGTTAGTGCCCTATGGACGGGACTGACGTTTTGTTGTTTCAAGCTATCTTATCACCATGTGACCTACAAAATGCTAATGCATAGACGACCGGCAAATGGTCTTCCCATCACGTGACTGAATATTCCCTCAGTACTAACAACAACAACAACACAGTGTGTTGCCATCAGAGTACACCTCCATAATCACATACAGGTTTCTGCCTTTCTCAGTTATTGAAAATAAAGCTGCATTGAAATTAAATCATAACTATTTCTATTCTCAATTTCATAATTATTATGAACACAGCTTCCCATGATTTCTGAACGGAACTCGCTGTCTTTTGTTTTATTGTGTGCACTTTAGCTGCCGTTTTCTTCAAATTACATTTTGTAGCGTAAAGGTAGTTTTTTTCTGAATCTACTAATCGTAAGAAGCTGAAAGCTTCAGCCAATTTGTATTACATTGGTCATTTTATGAAAATGAATAAAGCTGACAGTAAAGTAACACACCATAAAGAAAAGTAGGACGAGACCACAAAACAACCCTGTTCCAGGTCCCCTGAAACTAGATAAAGCCTCTCGTCTACTGACCACAAAACCACCCTATTCCAGGTCCCCTGAAACTAGATGAAACTTCTGGTCAACTGAACACAAAACCACCCTGTTCCAGGTCCCCTGAAACTAGATAAAGCCTCTCGTCTACTGACCACAAAACCACCCTATTCCAGGTCCCCTGAAACCAGATGAAACTTCTGGTCAACTGAACACAAAACCACCCTGTTCCAGGTCCCCTGAAACTAGATGAAACTTCTGGTCAACTGAACACAAAACCACCCTGTTCCAGGTCCCCTGAAACTAGATGAAACTTCTGGTCTACTGACCACAAAACCACCCGGTTCCAGGTCCCCTGAAACTAGATGAAACTTCTGGCCTACTGACCACAAAACCACCCTTTTCCAGGTCCCCTGAAACTAGATGAAACTTCTGGTCGACTGACCACAAAACCACCCGGTTCCAGGTCCCCTGAAACTAGATGAAACTTCTGGTGTACTGACCACAAAACAACCCTGTTCCACGTCCCCTGAAACTGGATGAAACTTCTGGTCTACTGACCATAAAACAACCCTGTCCCAGCTCTCCTGAAACTAGATGAAACTTCTGGTCTACTGACCACAAAACCACCCTGTTCCAGATCCCCTGAAACTAGATGAAACTTCTGGTGTTCTGACCACAAAACAACCCTGTTCCAGGTCCCCTGAAACTAGATGAAACTTCTGGTCTACTGACCACAAAACCTCCCGGTTCCAGGTCCCCTGAAACTAGATGAAACTTCTGGTGTACTGACCACAAAACCACCCGGTTCCAGGTCCCCTGAAACTAGATGAAACTTCTGGTCTACTGACCACAAAACAACCCTGTTCCAGGTCCCCTGAAACTAGATGAAACTTCTGGTCTACTGACCAGAAAACCACCCTGTTCCAGGTGCCCTGAAACTAGATGAAACTTCTGGTGTGCTGACCACAAAACCACCCGGTTCCAGGTCCCCTGAAACTAGATGAAACTTCTGGTCTACTGACCACAAAACAACCCTGTTCCAGGTCCCCTGAAACTAGATGAAACTTCTGGTCTACTGACCACAAAACCACCCGGTTCCAGGTCCCCTGAAACTAGATGAAACTTCTGGTGTACTGACCACAAAACCACCCTTTTCCAGGTCCCCTGAAACTGGATGAACTTCTGGTCTACTGACCACAAAACCACCCTGTTCCAGGTCCCCTGAAACTAGATGAAGCTTCTGGTCTACTGACCACTAAAGCACCCTGTTCCACGTCCCCTGAAACTGGATGAAACTTCTGGTCTACTGACCATAAAACAACCCTGTCCCAGCTCTCCTGAAACTAGATGAAACTTCTGGTCTACTGACCACAAAACCACCCTGTTCCAGATCCCCTGAAACTAGATGAAACTTCTGGTGTTCTGACCACAAAACAACCCTGTTCCAGGTCCCCTGAAACTAGATGAAACTTCTGGTCTACTGACCACAAAACCTCCCGGTTCCAGGTCCCCTGAAACTAGATGAAACTTCTGGTGTACTGACCACAAAACCACCCGGTTCCAGGTCCCCTGAAACTAGATGAAACTTCTGGTCTACTGACCACAAAACCACCCTGTTCCAGGTGCCCTGAAACTAGATGAAACTTCTGGTGTGCTGACCACAAAACCACCCGGTTCCAGGTCCCCTGAAACTAGATGAAACTTCTGGTCTACTGACCACAAAACAACCCTGTTCCAGGTCCCCTGAAACTAGATGAAACTTCTGGTCTACTGACCACAAAACCACCCGGTTCCAGGTCCCCTGAAACTAGATGAAACTTCTGGTGTACTGACCACAAAACCACCCTTTTCCAGGTCCCCTGAAACTGGATGAACTTCTGGTCTACTGACCACAAAACCACCCTGTTCCAGGTCCCCTGAAACTAGATGAAGCTTCTGGTCTACTGACCACTAAAGCACCCTGTTCCACGTCCCCTGAAACTGGATGAAACTTCTGGTCTACTGACCATAAAACAACCCTGTCCCAGCTCTCCTGAAACTAGATGAAACTTCTGGTCTACTGACCACAAAACCACCCTGTTCCAGATCCCCTGAAACTAGATGAAACTTCTGGTGTTCTGACCACAAAACAACCCTGTTCCAGGTCCCCTGAAACTAGATGAAACTTCTGGTCTACTGACCACAAAACCTCCCGGTTCCAGGTCCCCTGAAACTAGATGAAACTTCTGGTGTACTGACCACAAAACCACCCGGTTCCAGGTCCCCTGAAACTAGATGAAACTTCTGGTCTACTGACCACAAAACAACCCTGTTCCAGGTCCCCTGAAACTAGATGAAACTTCTGGTCTACTGACCACAAAACCACCCTGTTCCAGGTCCCCTGAAACTAGATGAAACTTCTGGTGTACTGACCACAAAACCACCCGGTTCCAGGTCCCCTGAAACTAGATGAAACTTCTGGTCTACTGACCACAAAACAACCCTGTTCCAGGTCCCCTGAAACTAGATGAAACTTCTGGCCTACTGACCACAAAACAACCCTGTTCCAGGTCCCCTGAAACTAGATGAAACTTCTGGTGTACTGACCACAAAACCACCCGGTTCCAGGTCCCCTGAAACTAGGTGAAACAGCTGGTCTACTGACCACAAAACAACCCTGTTGCAGGTTCCATGAAACTAGATGAAACTTCTGGCCTACTGACCACAAAACCACCCTGTTCCAGGTCCCCTGAAACTAGATGAAACTTCTGGCCTACTGACCACAAAACAACCCTGTTCCAGGTCCCCTGAAACTAGATGAAACTTCTGGTCTACTGACCATAAAACCACCCTGTTCCAGGTCCCCTGAAACTAGATGAAACGTCTGGTGTACTGACCACAAAACCACCCTCTTCCAGGTCCCCTGAAACTAGATGAAACTTCTGGTCTTCTGACCACAAAACCACCCGGTTCCAGGTCCCCTGAAACTAGATGAAACTTCTGGTCTATTGACCACAAAACCACCTTGTTCCAGGTCCCCTGAAACCGGATGAAACTTCTGGTCTACTGACCACAAAACAACCCAGTTCCAGGTCCTCTGAAACTAGATGAAACTTTTGGTCTATTGACCACAAAACAACCCTGTTCCAGGTCCCCTGAAGCTGGATGAAGGAATACGTTACTTTTGTGTCCCAATATTTGTAATGTTGATATATTATGGGCCGCACTAGTTCTCAGAAATACGGTTGCACATGAAAGCTGTGCGTGCTCTTTGTGCACACCACACTGTTCTGAAGCTTACTGGATACCAATTACAGATCGGGCACAGCAACACAATAATGAAATTGTGATCTCAATCTGTACCAATTAAACTGCAGCAAGCTTATTTCAGTTGCCTCTCTCTTTCTGTTTGGAGTCCTTTATTTTGAAAGCGAAGCAAAGGCTGCCACAATTACAATGCCTATCTGTTTAAAGGATCGCAAATAGCAGCACGGGATTTAGTATCATGTCGAGTTATTTATACAGAGGTTGATGAGAGACAAATGTTTAAGGACTAGGCTGAAGGGAAATAAAGTTAGTTTCCAAAAATACGTAACCAAGGATCAAGAAGCGATATCTCAAAATAACGTATTTGTCCCTTTCTGAACAACAAATAACAACTAATTTAGGTAATATCGTAATACGCTCTATAATATTTCAGAGGGTATAGCGGGAGTTGCAATTCAGTCCGTGAAAGGAAGATGAGATGATTGTTAAAAGTCGTAAGGAAGCTGCTATTTTCATTCTTACCTAAAGCGTGAAATGTTCAAAGTTTTATCCTGATTGGTCAAATTTCGCCAATCAAGTTTATCTTTAAGGGCTTGAAAATTAAAGATAAATGCTGCGTTGATGAATGTCTATGTAGTATAACTATGACTAAAAGTAGAACTGGCTAGTTTTTGTAAGCTCTAACATATAACTTTGATAGGTTCTGTTGTATTTCGGCCAGACAGTGCCGTATCTGCATAAGGGGTTAAAGTATTGTGGGGTGGTTCTTATAGGTATTTACCAAAAGTTAGCTACATGAAGATGTAATAAAATAAACACTTTTGCCTTCCAATTAGCATCAAGTAAACCGGATGGAAGGGAAGTCATTATATTAATTTAACTCGGTGGTATATCTCGGTATTTGTATATTACGTTTTTGCATCTGGCCATTTTCTACTGAAATATTCTATTTTTGTCGAAAACAGGTTGGCAATACTGCAGATTGTGTGGGTGTCGCAATCCCCAGCTCAGCACACAAACAAACGATGAAACATTGTCTTGAAAACATAAGCATATGCCCTGCCTTGTCCTACCAGGCTTACTGTGCGAGTGTAGGCCAATCAGAAGCTTTATCTCCAAAACATTAAACGAAAGCGAAAGTGCTCGACCTGTTTACATTCACAAACCAGGTCATTTCCCTGACCAACCTCAACGCAACGTTGTCGAAATACCCACGTCTCAGGAAGCTGCTCGAAGTACTATTATTTGGAAACCCTGTGTGATGTCGCATAATTACTACCGAAGCTATGTCAGAAATAAGTTACTCTACGCATCTTACAAGCAACAAACTGTTATCGTCGTATAGTCTTGTGGAATTACGCATCCAATTTAAATTAAGGACCATTTATTTATTATATTATTATCCTAACAAACTTAATGCTGGTGTTTTTAAACACACAAGTCGTAGGTGGGCAATGTTTAAGAGGCGGAAACAGAACTGAAAAATTCAATGCCATAGCCGGGATTTAAACCACGGATCTTCCGCTTATCAAGCGGCTGCTCTAACTAACTAAGCTACCATGGCCAACTTGTCAGTATGACAATTTCCCCAACCGATTCGTACGTTCCCAGTTAGGCCACAAGGGAATCTCACATCTGAGATGCCCGCCTCGGTGGCGTGATGGTCAGCGTGTCTGCCTCATATTCAAGAGGTCGTGAGTTTGAATCTCGCTTAGGGTAAGTTATCCGGAAAGGTTTTTCCGAGGTTTTCCCGTATTTTGATAAGGCAAATGTCGGGTAACTTAAAGCTCCATGGACCTCGGACTCATTTGAGCATCATTTCATCCATTTCAGTCACTCACCATCCGATATGACGTTACGTTGGAGAACGTCAAATATATATATATAAAATACATCAGAGATAAATACCCCAAAGGCGGCTTACAATTCTAAGTACTTTATATCGCGGGTTTAAGTAACCTTTAGATGGTAATTATTATTTTATTATGCTACCAAGCTTAATGCTGAATTTTTCAGTGCTGATTCCACCTCTTAACGATGTATTTATTTATTTATTTATTTATTCAAAATCGGCTAATCAAAGAACAAAATGCCATTGGACTTTTTTGTTTGTGGTGCTTCTATGAAACACATATTAGAAGCAATGTAACGACTTCCCTTCCACCTGGACGTATGATGTCCCCAGTGTTAAAACATATTTGTAAATACAATTTAGTGTGAAGAACGTTGAAACAATATGGTGTTATCTTCTGAGTAATTGTGCTTTTGCTCTATCGGAATGGTTGCTGGTTTTCTACATAGGTGGTTAGTTTTCCTGCGGAGGTGGCAGTAAATTTCCTTTCCCGCGAGATAGGCATTTCCATTTAAGTTGCGCAATTTCCTATTTGTGATATTCGCAACCTAGAAGGAGAATTCGCCCCGACACTCTTAAGATGGAATGTCAAAGCTGTGCTCCTGCAGTAGAGGTGAAATCACGTGTCAGCAAGTTTTCTACGCCAAAGGTACCCTATCGATCCCCGAGCTAAACCTCAGAAATTTATGCAGTGTAAGCAACTTTGGTCTGAGAGGAAGAATGCTGTAACAACAGCAGCAGCAGCTTCGCTCCTGAGTACCTTGTTTGTGCTACTCCTTAACACTTTTGTCCTTCTACACATGCACCATTTGATCGAAGCTAAACGACTGATAAGCGGATACTCCATTATAGTTAGCTAGTAGGGTCAACATTTATTGTTAACCAAAGGACAAAAAAAGGTTCCATTTTCCTATTGCATCGACCATAGTAATACAGACACGCATCCTCAGTTTATAAAAGCACTTGTTTTTGTAAGTTTTGTTTTGTAGCTATCTATGTATATTTCTCAACAGAATTAATAGTTTTATAAATATAGTTGTATCAAATTGCAGTAAGTGCTTACGTTGCTTATTGTTTAGATGTTGAGCTGCCGTTTTCCGTATCTAGGGCTACAAAGACCATCATCCTATCAAGGATTTGGAAACTTTCTATCTCAGGATTACATTGGAACTCTTATTAAACATAATATTCATAACATAAAACAATTAACAACTACCCAGTCCTATTTCTATAAAACTCAACTAAAGTCCTTCAATATTACGTATGAGTCATAAACACAATTTCAAACTCTTGGTGAATAGTATAGGCACCCATTGTGCCTTGTAAAGAAACATATTTGCGTTATTTATTTTTTCTGGCACATATAACTTTATGACTGTGGCCGTGGCCAAGTGGTTAGACCATTCGCCTCTCACCAAAGTGGGCCGATGGATCCCAGGCAACCGCATGTATGGACAAGGCAGCGTAGGGGTTTCCCCCACGTTCTCCGGGTTCCCCCGCCATCTCATTCCACCGTTGCTCCATCTTCATTCCATATGTCATCAGTGTCACCGCCTGCGGTGCCGCATGTAGTAAAAGGAGGCGTTAAACACTACAAGAAAGATATGTCTCCTACTAATCTCAATCGGCTTGGATATATAGATAGAGTGTCTCTATCCCCCGCTTTATTCGCTCATGTGACTTCAGAGGCTACGGTAAGAGAATCAGGTTATGGTAAAATATCACTGTGATGATGATTGTTGTGGTGGTCAAGTCTCAAGGTCAGCTACCTCACACCACTACGCTCCTACATAATACGCGAAAATAGCAGGTTAGAACAAAGGCCGTTTGTGCATAGTTCTGTAAGCTTCGAGCGCAGGGCTTCTACGAGAAGATTCGCAAAACATCAATTTGGACAAGAATCGCCGGTAGGTACATAAGGAGCCGGCACAGAACGAGCTGTGTTTGTTTCAAGCTTACGATAGAACAGAACAGTTGTGAGTTGCAGCTTCACGTCGTCAAATGTAACTTGGACTTGTCACTTGTCACAATGTTATTAAATATATCACTGAGAATTCTATTTTGTTATTTTTTTCTGTTGCATTTCTATGTCCCATTTAACATCTAAGGTCATATCGGCGGAAAACTATGAGACAGATGGCATGGGTCATGACAACCGCATTAGGGAGGTCCCGGTTTCGATCCACTGCATCCGCCCGCTCTGGAAGTTGGATAGTCGAATACTGGTGTGAGTCTTCGATCCACTGCATCCGCCCGCTCTGGAAGTTGGATAGTCGAATACTGGTGTGAGTCTTCGATCCACTGCATCCGCCCGCTCTGGAAGTTGGATAGTCGAATACTGGTGTGAGTCTTCGATCCACTGCATCCGCCCGCTCTGGAAGTTGGATAGTCGAATACTGGTGTGAGTCTTCGATCCACTGCATCCGCCCGCTCTGGAAGTTGGATAGTCGGATACTGGTGTGAGTCTTCGATCCACTGCATCCGCCCGCTCTGGAAGTTGGATAGTATAATACTGGTGTGAGTCTTCGATCCACTGCATCCGCCCGCTCTGGAAGTTGGATAGTCGAATACTGGTGTGAGTCTTCGATCCACTGCATCCGCCCGCTCTGGAAGTTGGATAGTCGAATACTGGTGTGAGTCTTCGATCCACTGCATCCGCCCGCTCTGGAAGTTGGATAGTCGAATACTGGTGTGAGTCTTCGATCCACTGCATCCGCCCGCTCTGGAAGTTGGATAGTCGGATACTGGTGTGAGTCTTCCTCTATCACAACTTTCCTGTCTGTGTTTTCGTATACCCATAATTTGGTTGATTCCTAACCGTTCCAGGGTTGGGGCTGAGCGCTGCAGGTTTCTTCCCTGGCGCAGGTTTGGACTGCCCGATCGAAACACCCCTCCTTATGAGCCCGCACCACCCAGGTGTTAAGAGATCGGGCACCATCGAATGCGTTCGAACTGGAAATGTTAGGGACCCCTCGCAAGCTTGCGCCCGTCATATCCGGATCTCTGCCCACAAAGGGCCCTCCGTAGTATATGCCTTTGCCTTTGGGTCTACACCGTCCGCACAAGCAACAGAGCTTGAGTGGAAATGTGAATGCATCCTTAAGACGTACAATCCTCCTATTTAACGTTTTTACGGCTGTATCGCAGATATTTTCAGATTCCGATGAGAACTTTTTGTCTACCAAAATTACGAAAAGCCGTTATTAGCTTTAAAGATTGTTAATATTTCCTTAAATTATGGTATTTTAATATGATTTCCATTATAAAGCTCCAAAATATGACATAATAAAAACAAAACATAAACACTCAAATTTAAGGTAACTTCGCTTACTTCAGTGAAAAAAAGAACCATATAATGATCATAGTTGTTACAAAGAGTGCCCTTACCACCCGACCACAGAGTGCGCGCTGACTTCCCCGACCGTAAAGTGACCGCCTGAACTTCCAAGGACACTATCTTTCTATCAGTTGGCATCATGAGGCTGAGTATACACCGGACCAGACCTTCCGGGGGGGGGGGGGCGGACTCGAACCCGGGTCCCCCTCGCCAGAGGCATTACCGAGACGATCTTTGAGATATATGCGTTTTTGAATTTAAAGCATGAACAAGTAAAAGATATTTTACTATAGAGAAAATAGCTCAAATAGGTCAGTAAATAGGGCAGTGGATAAGTGGGAATGTGCATATTACACAACTGCCTCACTTTTGGTCAGAGGTTTATGTTTTACTGCTTATATCATAACATCTATGTGGTAAATTTCAATAAAAGAGAGCCAATATTTTTTCCACAATTAAATGTGTATTTTTTCATAATTAGAAGCCTTTATGTGCCATTTTAAAAATAACCCTCTGAGATAATTATTTCAAACTGTGCACACTGTTTAGAGTAAAACAATGCGTTGTAAGAATTTTGGTTTCTAATGTTTCCTTTATTTCATATGATTTTTTTAAAAATAATACTCCAAAATTAATTTTTTTTCTAACATGTGCACTGCTAGCAAGTGTGAAATGCAACAGCTGTCAAGAGCTCCTTACATGCAGTTATAGAAGTGCCTTCTATGGCCTCTATTGCAAGAAATCACTGGTAAAGGAGGTCAACTTGGGTTAAAGCTTAGGCATTTCCTGAAGGAACTTTGAAATAAGACTTCTGGGACTTGCTAGTGAAACCTCCCGAGCGCAACAGTCCAATAAGGACCAAGGCTTGCCGCCCAGCCGCTGCGCCCCCTCCTCTGCTCACTACAGGCATCATTGGTGGGGTGCAGTACTGGAGGGTGGGACGTGGTCAGCGCCCCGAGTCGTCCCGGCCTTGTCGACCTAGGGTCGCTAGTTCTCCATCAAGTAGCTCCTCAATTGGTCTCCGCAGGATCTAACGAGGCTGAGTGCATCCCGTGCCAGACATCCCGGCGGGACAAAAAATCCCCATGCTGGTACCGCGGATCGAACCCGGGTCCTCCGCGCCAGAAGCAAGCGCGCTACCAACTGTGCTATTTAAACATCAGTAAACAAAATAAAATGAAAGTAAAAAACAAATGCTTGTACTATTTTAACTTCTATCTCTCCCTAACGTACCTTGTAACATTTGAGGTGTAAAGGGACTACGAAGGGATGAATGAGCTAAGAATAAAGGGAAGTTGGGAGAAAACATTATCCAGGTGGTTGTTTACTTCACATTAGATACCCTCCTCGCTGCAGTAGAACACTCATGACTATTACAACTTGCCATCCTTGATATCAAACTTTGTTTTTGCCAACCCAAAAATAACCACTTCAGTACAAAATCCATAAATGGCGATTTTAATGAACTCGGTTGCGGAAATATTAGCGTATTATGTCTTTCAACTTAAAATAAACTAAAAAACGAATCTCCATTTTATCGCATCCATTTTGTCCCCGTATGGAGTTGGAAGGTTTCCACGCGTATTCCGATGATTTATTGGCATTCCTTTTATACATATTGGCCGTTGATTGTCCCAGTTACAAAAATTTATGGAAAATCTAGCTAATTTGACTGTAATAAAATTACATTTGATTTATTTTCAAGTGACCCTGAAGTTAAGTTGGCACGGCGAGCTTTAGCACAAACAAACGTTAGGATATTTAACTCCAACCTGGCACCTCATTTTAATACTGAGATAAATGAAGCACTATTGCATATATTTGAAGGGCTATATAGGCACAAGGTGTTTAGGAAAGAGTCGATTTATCTGTATAGTATCAACAGAAAGCATTCAAAACTATTCTGATGGGATTATTTTATATTTTCCGTGTAAGTTTGGTTCTAGGAATTCGCCTGGTGTCCTAAGAATTAAAAAAACGAGATTTACTTCCTGAATTTGCCATCAATGTAACGGATATGCTGCTTTCGTTGTTTTCAATGCTCCATCTATGATATTACAGGACATTCGGGGTAACCTTGTCTCACCAAGCAATAAATGCGACCGATTTTCGTGTTAAGTTGACAAGGAAACCCTGCACTGTGATAATGCCACCCCACGTCCGGAAATTGAACAACAGGCCCTTAGAACGAGTGCCGCGACTGGAACCACTGAGCCACGAGTACCTTATCAGTGTTGCATGAGCCAAGACACAGGGAAGCAGGTAATTACTGTTATTTCCAGGTTATCTAAAATATCATCCTATATTTCCTGTGTGACTTTCTAGTTATGGTATTTCATTTGAGAAACGAACATCACTAGGAACTGAAGGGGTTGATCCTATGATACACTTTGCGACGCCTGGCACCTTTTTTTACATTATTCAAGGTTTGGAATTGCAGCGAATACTCTGTACTTGGCACTCAGTTACAACCAATCAACAAGCTTTTGATGGGAAACGATCCAAGCACAATATAGCTATCTTAACCTCATTCACGGAAATGTTTCCCTTGCCTTTCGGTCCATCCATCCATTAA
>CM060962.1:5770699-5783199 GCA_030765045.1 Tenodera sinensis
CATAGTGAACGATCAATGGGGATTGAACTCGGGATCTCCCGTATAAGAGCTTCGCACGTCACAGCGAGGCTTTCGGGATCATTGGTCCATAATGTTAGAGATAAACAATAAAATATTCTGACCCGAAATAAAAATTAAAAGTTCTGGAATAGACGCAACATTCTCATTATAAACATATGTAACAGCCAATTGCTTAAGTCAGGCTAGTTTTGCATTATACATATGTTGCGATGCCATATTTGAAGTAGGGAGTCATTAACTGGAATGTACCATCCTGCAATGGAGAAGGAAAGTTGCTGGATTTAAAGATCTTATACCTACTGGGTTGCAAGAACGCAGTTGTAGGTTTCGTTAGCAGTGAAGTATTCACGAACCTCTTAAATAGGCTGCAAGACCGACCTTATTGGTAATGGAAGCTTGGACCTGTACATAGTAAATTGTCGTCATGATTGCTTTTATCATATGATTTCCTCTTAATTTTTCATAGATATGTTATCCTCAGATACAAGTAAATAAAAATTATTGTTAAATGAATTATTGTCAACTAATGTGTTACATTCCACACAAACAATCGATATCAAACTTTCAACTCCAATATAAGTTTTGAGGCACCTGAATGTAAAAAAAATAAGAAAACCTTCGTCTGAACAGCATTACTCAGAAAGAAAATGTCGGATGAACATAAAACTTTGTGTCTAAGTACAGTATGTTCCAAAAAGGCGACATGAAGCTTTTCAACAGAATCGTCTACCTCAAACCAGCCTTTACATGCAAAACCTTTTGGAATTCTCATTTTCTAAAAAATGGCCTCAAGGGTTTTATTTGAAATAACGCACGTTTGAGACATCTATTTAAATGACAAATAAACTTGTTGGTCCGTGGGCTAGGAGCAGCATGCTAGTCTCTGGTACCTGAGGTCACGTGTTCAAACCCGGCGGACGGCGTTGGATTTTTTCGAGAGTAAAAATTCTTTGTATAGCTTCCTTAGGAAAGAAAGTAAAGTCGTGGTTCCCGGTCATAGATTTACAGCGCATAAAAGAACATCAAGCCTGACGTAGGCCTCTGAGCAAAATTAAGCGGTCTTCCATGGTCAGTATAGAATGGTACGCTGGAAGAGTGTCTGTAAATAACAACGCATTTTCAATACTTACTTAGGTTTACAATGTGCTGCTTCCCACGGCCATTGAAGGAGTAATTTTTAATAGTGCTTACGGCAGGCATCACAGGCGGTGGACACTGATGACTAGGACCCGGATTTTTAGGTCCTATAAACCTTCATTTTAGGTTTTTCACATGCCTAAAATAGGTTTTTTAGGTTTTTCACATGCATAAAATAGGTTTTTTTTAGGTTTTAGCTTTGCAGATCAATAGTGGTACAAATAATTTTCTGGTTTGCTTACTTTATTGAGATATAGATCATACAGCATACAGATAATCCATTTTACTGTCTCTTTTGTTGGTTATTTTTTTGGCATTGCGATATACAACTGCATACATACCCAAATTTTCTAGTGCGAAATACTTCCTATTATCACGTGACACATTCTTGTACGAAGAAAAAGTTCTTTCAACGGAACATGATGTCATAGGAGCGTAGGTCATTGATACTAGTGCTGCAGGTTCTAAGGATTTTCTCCGGTATACTTTTCACCCTGCAATATTGAAGAGATAACTTTCACATCATTAAACCCAGGATTACGTTGAATAATTCTCAGCAGCTTTATAGAACATGCAACTCCTCTGATCCAGGTGTTTCTTTTCTGGAAACATTGTCCAAGTTATCCATAGCTCGTTTGAGTGGCAGAGTTGTGCAATGATAGCTTCTGGAATACAATAAAAATGCGTCTTAATATACGCAAGGGAAGCGACGATGGTAAGAGCCTTGATCGATTTCTTGGCCTTAGCGATGCAGGAAGCGTCCGTTTCATCAAATTCGTTTACTATATTTTTAATGTCATTTAGGTGCTCAGCACACTAAAAGGCAGCAGACAGTCAAGTTCCCCAGCGTGTAAGTATCGGCTCAGGTGGAAGAGGAGTTGCCGGTAGCTTCTCTTTGAATAACTGTATATGTATTGGGACTTTCAAGAAAACGTTCTTGGCCGAAGATATCAGGCTGTTCACATCATCAAACAGGCTTCTAACCTCCTCCGCAAGGCGGTGCTGGCCATGAGTCAAACATGTAACATGCAGCATGCTTGGATAGACGGACTGGAGAACTTCCCCTGCCTTCAACATGTAGGCAGCTCTATCTGTCACTAACAACAGGAACTTACTATCCTGATTCTCTACTGTCCACAATATGCGTATAGCGTCCCTCACTGTACAGTATATTGTGCTGTAGTTAGATTTTTCTATTTCTTTACCAAGAATTAGATGAGGGCTACCTGGTTCTTTTGGGTCCAACTTCCCTACTACCACATTCACAACGAAGCGGCTGCAACTATCAGTTGTCTCATTAACAGAACACAGATATTGTGATCCCCAATATGTTTTCTTATTTCATGTAGTGTGTTCTGGTAAACAGGAACCAAATAATTCTTCCCTACAGTGGATTCTTTTGGTATAATGCGGCTACTGATCTCTTCTAAAAATGTTTTCATGGTCGGGTTCGTTAGCACGTTCCATGGGAGTTTGCAGATAGCAACGCCTGGCAGAGGCGAAGGTTAAAGTTATCTTCAGGTTTGCCAACTGTGGAAGAAATAAGCGTGTGCCTAACGATGCTGCTGGACTTATTTCTCCTAGCAACACTAGCAATATTTAAAACTGCAGATTTGTGCTGTTCAATATGGGATTTCTACTCACATTTAACCTGAAATTAAAAATACAGATCCTAAATACACTTCAGTAAGATAATGCATGCAGTGTTTAAGGTTATTTACAAGAAACTTACTTGTTTTGAGCATGCCTGACAAAATACTACTCGATCATCTGCAGTAAAGCTGGGATGTGTAGCAATCCATTGTCTCAGTAAGTGCGATTTAGGCATTGTTCCGCTATATAACAATTCAAGTTAAAAGTATTGCAGCAACGATTCACCATACATCCCACTTGTTGAACTCTCTTCTTGCAACTGTAAGCTCCTCCTTACCAATCTGTACTCCTGACCTTCTGCGTAGTGCCTCAAGAAGTCACCAGATGTCACATGTGCAATGGATGTACTGCATCTTAGCGGTATTACGCTGAACTATCTCAGCCCTAATCTTGTAGTGGTAGAAATAATATTCATACAATAGATTTCCAAGGAGTGAGTGAGTGATTAGGGTTTAAGGGCCCGTCGACAGCTAGGTCATTAGAGCCCCGATTTCCAAGGAAAAATGACATAATTTGAATACGGAAAAACAGCTATTTAGGTCATTTTAGGTCTCAACCCTTCAAATAGGCATTTTTAGGTGCAATGAAAGTCATATATTCTGCTTCAGAATGTGTGAAATGAACATATGTCTTGAAATTAGTTAATTAAATGACAAGGAAAAAAATAGGTTAAATCCTAAAAATCCGGGCCCTACTGATGACAAATGCACTGAAATGATATTTGGGAGGGCAAGGTTCAGGGTTTCTCTCCGACATTTGCCAGTTATGGGGACAGAAGAAAACCTGGAAAAGAAATGTTAGTTAGGAACAACGGCCCTGGTCCGCGGACCTCCCGTTACCGTGAAGCCAGCTCGCTCGGTGGAAAGGGTACAGCGTTTAAACATCTGACTGTCGATTCGATTTCCTACATCCCTCTTGCAAATACAACGAAATGTTTAATTAAAGAATTTCTGCGAAGATTTACCTCCATTAAAACATCACGGTGGAAAAACAAACTTTCATAAACATATTTGTAGAAGTTAGGCAATGGGCCAAGAAAGTACTATGAATGTTGTATTACATCCCATCTTTGTTGAGTGCAGGATATCAGAGTCAATTTCCTAAAAATATTCGGACATTGGTATATCCATTGGGTCGTTGCTGCATGAAAATATCCCACGAACAACTTTTGTAACTCATAGCACGCATTTCATTTGTTATCTGTCCAAAATATAAAACTTTTGTTAGAATAATTTAATTGTATGCATTGATATGGCTTTGTTCCCAGAATGGTTTACTTGGCTGCAATAACGAGGAAGCTATAGGGATTCTCAGTGGTGCGGGTTGCCTCATAACACCGGCTGAGTTTTCCTCCTGTGCAGGATAGTTTCATGGACAACACAGGGCTATTTCGAAGAGACCAATGCGATGTTAAAAACACAAAAAAGACTATTTATGTTATTATTTTATTACATATATTTCTATACACAACAGCAGTGATTAAACTACTGCACACAAATATTTATGGCGATTTAATATCGGCCTGAGCTCTCCATAGACAGCCGTCAAACCTCTGTTATTGTACTGCTTGGCTTAGTTGGACAAATAAGTCCAAAATGAACACTTTGGGCTGTTACTACTATCAATTTTAAAACATTTAAAGTATGTTCAAATGCTGAAACGAGTATTTTGTGCTTTCTGTACTGTTTACTTAATCGGGAAGAGGAAATTCAGGGAAACATTAGTTATATTGTAACAAAAATGAAATTGTAACTTTTTCTTGTCACTTTATTTCCTCTTCTAAAACTGAAGCACAAAAACAGTTCTGTTTTATCGCGTTAACACAATCTATCATTCGTTCTGTCCTTGCATCTCACAACTGTCATGTCTTGACACATACTTCTCGGTCTTTCAGCAACACCGACCGACTACTAAATGTCCAAAAACTGTCCCTACGACAAACACTTACACTTCTCTCTCTATCTTACACACACACACACACACACACACACACACACACACACACACACACACACACACACACACACACACACTCGTCTATGCCAGAATGGCGTATCGCAAATTTTTGTGGAAATTCTCCTTTCTTCGAATCTCTCAAAAACAAGGCGGCAATCGACACTTTCTGAAACTATCTGGAAACGCTTTGTTCTGCAGCGTCCATAATCCTCTTTGTTCTGAACGCTTCACTGTCGTCGGCCACGTGTTTACAAGCAGTGGTGTGAGATAGCTAACACGAGACTTCTTTGAGACTTGTGGCTGCCCAGTGGTGTGAGGTAGCTTGGTCTTGGGCGTCTCTATGATGGCCACTGCCGACCTGCGTCACAATATTACTCATGTATGTACATTAAGAATAATGACATAATAGGAGTGAGAAGAAGTGGAAGAGAGAGAAGGAGGTGGCTACAGGATGTGGAACAGCACATGAAAAAATGGGAATAAGAGGCTGGAAGGGGAAAGCACAGGATCAAGACGACTGGATGAGAATTGTGAAGGTGGCCAAAACCCACAACGGGTTGTAGTGCCAACTAGATGATACGTAGATAGACGGACCGACGGACGGACGGACGGACGGACGGATGGATGGACGGACGGACGGATGGATGGATGGACGAACGGACGGACGGACGGATGGATGGACAGACGGATGGATGGATGGATGGACGAACGGACGGACGGACGGATGGATGAATGGACGGACGGACGGACGGACGGATGGATGGATGGACGAACGGACGGACGGACGGACGGACGGATGGATGGACGGACGGACGGACGGACGGATGGATGGATGGATGGATGCACGAACGGACGGACGGACGGACGGATGGATGGACGGACGGATGGATGGATTAATGGATGGACGAACGGACGAACGGATGGACGGACGGACGGACGGACGGACGGATGGATGGATGGACGAACGGACGGACGGATGGACGGACGGACGGACGGATGGATGGATGGACGGACGGACGGATGGACGGACGGACGGATGGATGGACGGACGGACGGACGGATGGATGGACGGACGGACGGACGGACGGACGGATGGATGGATGGATGGATGGATGGATGGACGAACGGACGGACGGACGGACGGACGGACGGACGGATGGACGGACGGACGGACGGACGGATGGATGGACGGACGGACGGAGGGACGGATGGATGGATGGATGGATGGATGGATGGATGGATGGATGGATGGATGGATGGATGGATGGATGGATGGATGGATGGATGGATGGATGGATGGACGGACGGACGGACGGACGGACGGATGGATGGACGGACGAACGGACGGACGGACGGATGGATGGACGGACGGACGGACGGACGGACGGACGGACGGACGGACGGATGGATGGATGGATGGATGGACGAACGGACGGACGGACGGATGGATGGATGGATGGACGAACGGACGGACGGACGGATGGATGGTTAGATAGATATACATTAATAAATATATGAAATTAATACACATGTGTGTTCTATGCGACACAGGAAAACATTCCCTTTCTTGAAATTATTCTTTATTTTCATGTTGGCAATTTGAACAATATGTGAGAATTTTCAGAATGAGGAAGGATAGGTGCGTTAGAGTCTTTGATAAATTCGCCCGGAGCGCCCTGTAGCTAGTGGCTTGTGTATGGGAATACCCAATCCTTTCCTTGCCATAAACGGATATTATTTTCCTTACACTGCAACAGAAATGAATGTGGCTCAAAAGCACCATAGGCTACTTTCGGACAGCTTGAATTTCTGGAATGGACGAGAAATACACCAACTTCTGTATATGACAAATAAGTACATAAACAAACCTACCAGGGTAACTTTTCCTTTGTTCTGTCTGCGCGTTTTGTTCTTGTGGTTTCCGCTTCTATGTCTGTCATTTGGATTAAGGGTCGTCCCATGTCTCGTCAAATCTAATTTGTTTAACATATTTATATTGTAGGCTTCCTTGCCAATTCATTCTCTACTAACAATTCATCAGCAGCCCCATTGTGGATAGGCTGTAGAGGAAAAGTGCCAAAGTTTCCGATATTCTCTACTACTGTATGCCAATCTGAGTTGTCTTCTACATGGATTTGTTTCCGTTGAAACATGACCATTTCCGATTCGCTTGTGGCAGTCGTGCAGTTATCATTTACTGGTTTCTAATGTTTGTTTTATCTCGTACTGCACAGCCCGTGTACCCAACTTCTCAAGTACCTATCAGCTGCATTAGCTGGCTGTGTGCTATGTTTGGTCACAGCAGGTTAATTAGCACTAACCCTGCGAAACCACAGTCTAATATATGCGTAATACTCCAAGCAGCCAAGGGAAGAAGTGCCCTAGCCCTAAACAGCCACCACCAACTTTCCTTTATTTTGCTTCTACGTCCTGATACTTTGTGAAGCCATTCAGCTGCTTCTTTTGGCAACTGAGTTATGTATAAAACTTCAATAGTTTGCATATATACTAATATTAGGATGTATTAAAACAATGCACGTTTTTACAGGAGAAAATGGGGAAAAATAAACTTAGATGCACAAAATACGGATAATGTTGGAGGAAATGGATATGGGGGAAACTGTGTAGAAAGAAACAATAAAAGTAAGGGTTTCTGGAGAGTAATTAAAACAAGGGGGAGGATATTGAAGAGCAAGTAATAAAATTCTGAGTAGCTTTAACGTCAAAAGGACATTAATAGATTATAGATTCTTAAAAATGCATTGGATCAGAGAGAAATACATCGAAGTATGCAATAAAGAGGCCAGAATGGGATATTCATGGGATAGGAAGGGGGTAATGAACCTAAGTGGCATGATAGAGATAAAGGGGGGGGGGGGGGGCAGATGCACAAAATGTGGTAGATTGTACGATAATTGGCACTATATTATGAATTGTAATGGTATGGATAAAGGAAGAGAGAATCTAGTACCCAAAAGATGGAATGATCTCCCATTAGAGTTGAAAGTTAAGAAAATGTTTAATTCAAATTGAGACGAATACGTTGAGAAAGCAGGAAAGTATTTAGGAAAAATGTGGTTGAAATGGGCGAAAGAACTATGAGGAAATAGGCGAAATAGACGAGGATAATAAGTGACCGTAATAAACTTCCCCATTATACATAAAAGGAAATGTTAAATATAAGGGGAAGTTATAGAAAAAAGCAACTTCAAGAGCTAGGAACATATTAGATAAGGTATATTTGTTCATTGTTTTGTTGTTGGTTTGATCATTTTCTTTATTAATTTAGTAGTTAAATTGTATTGTTTAAGAGCACGAATACATTATTCATTTATTCATACTAACATTAAAAAGTTATGACGTAGTTATTAACATGAACACAATGGGATTACATTTGAAGTATCATCAACATTCCTTGGAATATTCCAGAGAAAGCGAATAAATTGCTAAAAACTGCAATTTTTTTTTTTTTTTTTTTTTTTTTTTTTGAAACTGATATTAAGATGGTTAACGAGAGCTAAGCGTTGATAAGAAAACAACTCAAACTAAAAGACAAAGATCTGAGTCATTCAGAAAATGCTGTCATGTAGGTCATGGAATAAAGGTAGAGCGCTGATTAAATAGATATAGTGGTATAGTAGCATAGGGAAACCAAACCGTACATGACTGACGTGCGTGCGGTGTGGGGACAGAGGGAGTTCACAGTTCACTCACACATCTCCTGAGCATGTAGGTATACCTTTCGGCTCTTCACAAATTTTAGTCAGCCTTGAAAATATTAAATAACATCTGCTGCTACTAGTTATTATAAAATTGATACAAAAGCGGCCGTTACCTTCCCCTACCATCAATAATAATAATAATAATAATAATAATAATAATAATAATAATAATAATAATAATAATAATAATAATAATAATAATAATAATAATAATAATAATAATAATAATAATAATAATAATAATAATAATAATAATAATAATAATAGTAATAGTAATAGTAATAATAATAATAATAATAATAATAATAATAATAATAATAATAATAATAATAATAATAATAATAATAATAATAATAATAATAATAATAATAATAATAATAATAATAATAATAATAATAATAATAATAATAATAATAATAATAATAATAATAATAATAATAATAATAATAATAATAATAATAATAATAATAATAATAATAATAATAATAATAATAATAATAATAATAATAATAATAATAATAATAATAATAATAATGATAATGATAATGATAACGACAATGATGGAGGACATGAAGTAGAGATCCATTTGTACAGCTGGATTCGCCGTTCTTGGCCCCTTGAAAGCGAGGAACAAGCCAGGTGACTGCAGACAGCATGCGAATTGGTGCGTCAGCTATGCTACTCAGATAACTTCTTACTAAGGCGGTACAGTCCATGCAGAAAAATGTCTTCACAATGTACCTTCTTTCTGATACTCCTGTGGCATCTGATACGTGATTTTGAACTTTTGAGTTTTTTTGAATAAATCTTCTGATATAAGCAGTTCTTTGCTTTTAGCTTCTTCCTTCATGTACGTCCATACATTTGAAATAATTTCTCTACTCTGACTGTGGTCCCTAATTTAGAACGTACAAGTGGCATAATTGATTTACGCTATGATAAATGTCTCACAAATACACTATATTCACTCTTTATCGCAAAGATCTATGTCTTCAACTGCACGCTGCACTAAAAAGCACCTGTGAATTAGCAAGACTGTCTCAGATCATGCAAACATCACTACCTTCCCCCTGCCCCCCCCCCCCATGTGCATGGTTTCATTCTCAGAATTATACAATATGAGCTGATGAAACAGACAAAAGCTATGGATTCGCCAACAGGACTTCAAGTCAAGGTCAGGAGCCAAGAACGATGGGTCCAGCTGTGCTTTAAAATTACACTCCTTCATTCCTTTGTCAAAAACTGAAGCTTTAGTGAAACAATTTTCTTTCGAAGAAGGACGAAAAGTTGTGTGTTGTATGGAAACATTAGTTTAAAATGCATATTTTAAAAACATTTCGAAGATGGTAATAGTGTACATAGAATACTGTCAGCTAGCAGTGTTCTCCTTACTGTACTGTTGTAACATTCATGGAGCCTCAAGCAGTGGACAGTTGCCATAATGGAAGGTGGCAATTTTGTGAGGTTACGGTAGCCGTCACCGCTGCCACGCGAGTCCGCTGCACTGATTTGTAAAGTTAATTACAACTGAACTAATAGAGACTCCATTCTGATTTTTTCTGAGAATTTTGAATAAACCTCATTGTATTTTTAGTTTTTTTTCCAGAGTTTTAAATGGTCGAGTTTATGTTATTATCTAATTTTAAAACTTTAATCGCATAAAATATAGTATTAATAATAATTAATAACAATTTCTAATAAATACCTCACGAAATACTGCCAGTTTTCTTTAATTTGAGCCAAAGACCAAGTAATTTGCTTCATTACAATCGGAGGTATGATTGATAGAAGAATGAGGAGCGCGCGATTTTTGGGACATTTCAAAAATGAGTATCTGCAAAAATATATATATATATATTTTTTTTTTTTTTTTTTATATATATAAAACGAAGAAAGACGGGTCAAATATATTTTGTTTCAAAAGACACACAAAAAAAAATTCAAGATAATCTGAGAGATCAAGGTCATTTTTTGCCATATTTTGTGCGATTTGACACGAAACTCGAATGATTCTGTCCCCACAACTAGATATAATCTTTACAATAACACTGTGTGTGCTGGGTTCACGTCGGTTTCGTTTTGATAATGTGCTCGGGGCAGATGCGCGATATTCACAGGCGATTTGTGTCATACTAACAAAACACTATCGCTCACATTCCGATCAGACAGCTAGTCGTAAATTGAGCACGAATATTAGTGGTATTATTAGAAATTAAGGAAATAAGCATACAAATTATTTGTTGTCATGTTTATTATAGTCAGCAATCTATAATAAACAATGTCCAGTATTTTAGATTGTCTGAGAGAGGTCACATTTGGTGTGAAATGTGTTGTAATTTGTACTGGCAATAATTCATGGTGTATGTATGTATGTAACTTTCATCTAGTATATGTAGTTGTTTACTTCTTTATACTTATAAGCCCTTATTGCTTTTGCAGGTGCACCTCTTCCGGTTTTATTTTCCCTACTATGCATAGTAAGTGCAGGAAGTATTGTATTCCATGTAAAATTTCGACATCGAGATTTCACTGGAAATATATGTTTTAACTCCCTGAATTCAAAAACAACATTATAGAAAAAGCTCCGTGTGTGTGTGTGTGTGTGTGTGTGTGTGTGTGTGTGTGTGTGTCAGTCTGTGAACAGTATAACTCAAAAACGAAAACTTGGTTGAAAACCAAAGTTGGTGTTTAAGTTTAACATCTTTTAAGATTTTGAAAATAATTCCTCTAGCCTAAGCTAGCCTTTACATGCAAATTTGTTCAAAAACTTTGATCTTCTCGAAAAGGGCTCTAACGGTTTTTATTAAAGTGCCATATGTGTAAGATACCTATTTTTAGGACTCACATTAAAATGGCCTGAAATGAAGCCTCCCAGCTTTAACACCTTGGAAATCCTTTATAGCGCGTGTCCGTTTGAAAGAATGTAGTTCTTCAGTATTGTTATGAACATCGGTTGAGTGATTGCTGAGATCAGCCTATACACACAGAAATCCCCTCCCCTTACTACATTAGTATGCATGTAATTACAATTCTAAACCCTTATGTCACAAACTAATTGATGAAACGTACTCTAATTTCACCTATTTCAAGATTACACAAGCTTTATGTAAGCAATTAGTAACAGCTAACAGATCTCTGTAAATATTGCTTATTATTTGATAAATCATTGTCCTGCTGCACAGGTGGGACGCTTCAGGCCACGTACCACAAATGTAACATTTTTCTAAAAATGAGGTGCGGTAAGCAGCATATTTAAAAATCCGATGTGTTGCACTCACATGACTTTCTCTCCTCTTACACTCACTATTCTTACAAACTCTTATTACTATATGTTCTTCGTGTTAGTCAAGATAAACATTTGCAGAAATTATCTTATTGCTTATTTCCTTGTAGGTACAAGGGGAATATGGGAATACAGTAGGCTTTGTGCGACAGCTGCTCGCTATATGAAAGCTCTGAAATCCACTGTCTTTGCATAGCCAAGAGATAACAAAGTGAATAACGGCCTTCCATTTGAGAAAAGTTTAAGTATTACATACTTCACACAAATAACAAGGAATACCTCCGAAATGGCTCACTCTACAAAAAAGGCATTTAGGCACAAGTTATGTTTTAATGAGATCTACATTTTTGTATGGTAAGATTTGGTCTAGCTGTTACAACTTACCATTTATGCAAAAGTCATCAAGAGTAAACAGAACTATATAGGCTGTAAGCAGAAAATTTAAAATATGTATTTCATTCGCCATAAAAACATCTTAAACTTGTGGCATTTTAATCAAAATCGTTAGAGCAATTTTTGAGAAAATCAAAAACTTTCAAACAATTGTCCATGTAAAGTGTAGTTTAGGTTGGAGGAATTTTCTTCAAAATCTTTGTATTGCATCCTTGAAGGACATTCAATACAAATACAAAACTTTGTCTTTTAACCAACTTCGTGTTTCAGTTGTGCTGTTCACACACACAAACACACACACACATACACACACACACATACACACACACAAACAC